>PVIJ01013611.1:0-44406 GCA_004024925.1 Scalopus aquaticus | reverse complement strand
AAAATAAAAAAACTCAGACAGCCCCTCATGACCTGGGACTAATTCTGGAAAACCATGAAGATTTAGTAGGAGATACAGATAACAGAATATAGAGAAGAAACATATTAGTGGCATTTTACAACTTATAGGGGTCTTTTTAGTTGTGAGGCGAGGTCGTTTTTCCCAATAAATAGAACTATATTTAACACAAGGAACTTGGTAAATGCTGTCAGAGCCAGATCTTCTGCAGTTATTGAGTCCCCAATCAAGTCCCCACTGCTTTATTGCTCTGAACGACACGGATGCTCACTTGATGTCCTTCTGTTTGTGGAGTAAGTGGTCAGAAGCTTTCTATACCTGAATGGAATGCTTAAGTTGTTACTAGGGATGCACCTGTGAAAATTCATTTCCTGTATATACCAGGGGATGCATGGATAAACTAAAGAGGCATTATGATGTGTTGGAGAGAACTGTGTGCGCTGCCTAAGTCTTCCGTCCCACTATCAGTGTGCATTTATTACTACCTGATAGTAATTCTCCATTGTCAGTTTCCCGGTCTAGAATCTTCTGAATGATCCTGCTTCTCTCATTAAACACTGATCATATGATTGAGTCTATCATATCTATAGTACATCTATGTGTTACATGCATATGTTGGTGCATGAGACTCCAGCTGCAAGGCAGTCAGGACAGAGGAATGTGAAGTGGAGGAAAACAACAAATGGGAACCAGTGAAGCTTGACTGGAAGCCACCAGCATGAAGCCCAAGTCCATTCCTTGCAACCTGTGTGCCTCAGGTAAATAATGGAGGTGGACAGCAGGGCAGGCTGGTGCCCTCTGCCAGCTGCCAGTGGAACCATAGAACCTAAAGGAGGAGATTCAACAAGCCTGCAGGAACTGCGGGCTCACCTGCTAACCCACACCTGGAGCCCACAGATCGGAGACAACTGGTGTGAGTTGTCTCTGTGCCTCCTGCTCTGTGTGTCCTTCTGATGTAAAAAGAACATGGCGCCTCTTTCATGTCCACCTTAGAGCTGTCATGCAAAATGTCTCCATGGGAACTACAGTGGAGAGAGTGGAATTCTGGTACTTGTAGATCCAGTTTAGCTAGAAGAATGTGATTCAAATCTACCACCTCTGACCCCTGTCTCTCAGATATGAAGCAAATAGATGGAGACATAGATTCTGCATCCAAATAACTGATTTCATGGCAGAAGCTCTTAATTCCTCTGGTATGTGTTACAGTGGAAGCTCTGCCTCTTTTATGAGCTTAAAATGAGATTATAACATAGAACAAGCCAAAGAAGGGTGACAATTGTAATGGTTTTTCAGAGTCTCATTTTGGCTGATCTTAAAGTCTTTTTTAAAGTAAGCCCTGGGAATAAATTCGTTCGACATAGCTTAGTAAATTTAGATTCCCTGGTCTTTGTCTTATTTTACCGGGCAAGCAGTGGTGCTGAATGGATAGCACCAAACCCCACAGGAGCCAGATCTCTTTGTTCATGTAATTACACCTGCTTATGTAAGTCACCAGCCATCTTCCTCAAAGGCAATGTTCAGTCGGTTCATGTATAACTTAGATCTCTTTTAGGCTGAGAAAAATTAAAGACATTAAAAATGGCTGAAGGGGGGGGGGGCAGGAAAATTTTTTTTAAATAAATAAAAATGGTAGCAGGTTTCTTTGACCATTCATTTTAAAAAAGCAATGAAGACAGGAAATAACTTCAAATGTTCTACCAAACCTGGGTTATGAAAACTATTTATCAGCACTGTCTTGTATAGGTTTTCACTACTACGTCTTTTCTAGTTCATGTGGGATCAACTCTCTCACCTTAATCTTTGGCCTCCATTTCTCTTCCTTCCATGCTCTCTGGTTGAGCGGGGCTTACGTATTTCAGAGACTTCATGTTTTCTCTATATCGTAGTGCCATGATGATACATTTTTTTGATCATATCTTTGAAGGGTTTGTTTCCACATCCCAAACATTCTGTTTACCAAAGTCCTAAAAAAAGGTTATTTCCACCCATGAAACAAGATTCCCTGGAGCGACTTATGAAAGCTTACAACCTCCAATAACAATAGAATATGCATCATTTCATGGCAGAAACAATATTTTCAGTTTACAGATTGATTTTTACTTAAGTCCCACAGGATGCTAACTACAGGCTGTACATCATTCCGAGTAATATTAATCCTTCTAGCCCCATGAGGAACCTTCCTTTAACAGATAAGAAAGCCGGGGTACAGTGGAGCCCTGGGGTGCTCCCGCCATCACACATCTTTACCCAAATGGCATAGCTGATTTTGGAATAGACAGTCCACTACAGTGTGTGTGTTTTAAGCACTAAGCTGTGCCTTCTAAAGTACCTCAATTCCCCATAGATTCAGATCTGTGTGAATATGAGGTTGCTAAATTATATTATGTGTAATTTGGACTATATATCCAGCAGTCAGGAAACCTTTGTACACAATTCAAAGCGAGAGCCTGAAAAATGTTGGGCATTGAAATGCAAAATGAAATCCAACCCTGCCTCCTGAACTTGCTTTCTTCCCTCTACTTTTTTTTTTAAGTATTCTATTTTGAATACCAGATATTAAATTATTCTCTTTCTATCAAGGCATTTAAAGAATCAAAACAACCAAATCAGAATCAAAAGAGATGCTCTCTGCTTTCTATTTAATAGATAGTGCCTCAGCTGTACCAGCTTTTGTCATTTCCATTGAAAGCTAATAAACACAAACAGAACTTTAACAACGTAAATCCACAAGGATTTCACTTCATTGAGCTAGTGTAATATCCATTCTAAGAAAAATAATGTTTCATTGATGGGGAGAAATGCAATTGCTCTTTATGATCTTAATAACTTAAGGAAGACTGTTGACTTTAATACCAAATATTGAACTAAGTCCAAATGAGCCATTAGTTTGAGGGGGGAAATGTAGATAAAAGTGGAACCCGGGCCTCCCTGGTGGCGCAGCGGTTAAACGCTGCGCTGTGGAGCTGTCGGCAGCAGCGATGCGAGTTCAACGCCCGGCCGGGGAGAATCCCACATGGTGCGGCAGACTCTCCTGCCTCGCCCGCTGCTCCCCTCAGCAGTGTATTTCTGATCTGCCTGTTCTGCTCCCCGCTCTGTCTCTGGTGAACCCTCTCGCCGCCCCACACCTCTGGCCTGTACCCCAGCTTGTATGTATAAATAAATAAATCTTAAAAAAAAAAAAAAAATTAAGACATTAAAAAAAAAGTGGAACCCAATGAGCCTTGACAGATTTCTTAGAGTAAAATATCTCTCCTTAATTAATCCAATATAAAATCTAAATTTTTTGAGCCAGTGAATATTAAATTTGCTAGAAATTAATGCTCTTGATATGCAAATATTTACAATAAGGAGTTTCATGAGGAAGTGGAAGCAATCTTAATCATTACTCATATTACAGTTACTTAATGAAAAGTAGCAGTGATAGGAAGTCACCTGTGTTTACCATTTATTGCAAATCCTGTATTTCATTGGTTGGCCATGAATTGCAAATAAAGTAAAATTTGTATGTTCGGAAGAAGCATTAAACACAGCCAACAGGGCCTCCCTGGTGGTGCGGCAGGTTAAGCCCAGCACCGTGGAGCTATTGGCAGCGGCAACCTGAGTTCGAAGCCTGGCCAGGGAGATTCCTACATGGCTCGGCAGACCTCTCCTGCCTCACCTGCTGCTCCCCTCAGCAGTGTATTTCCGTCGTTCTGCCTATTCTGCTCCCCACTCTGTCTCTGGTGAACCCTCTCGCCTCCCCACGCCTCTGGCCTGTACCTCAGCTTGTATGCATAAAATAAATCTTAAAAAAAAATTAAAAAATAAACACAGCCAACAACCATTGTTGTATATTTAGATGGAAAATATCTCAGTATTCTGGGAAAGAAAAAGATTCTTCCTAAACAAGGAAGCTGTTAATATTAAAATTTTGCTATTCAAAAATAATTACATCAAAATGTTTATTAACCTCTTTTCAATATTCATCAAAAGAACGTCTCTTAAAGGATGAAATAGGATGTTTACTTTTTAAGTTGGAAAAAAAAAACTTGGAAAAAATTTGGCAGTTATCCTGCCCTTAAAACTGTTAGTGCATTCATCTTAAAGATGACTCAGCTCCACAGGTTCTATAAACTTCTTTGTTGTGTTTGGCATTTCCTCTTACGTAGTCTCAGCTTTTAAACTAAAGACCAGATCATTCACTAACATATTTTGATTGTTCTTGTTTTGTTCATCCTTATTATTTTTCTGATTTGATTCCTCAGAAAATAACACATTGCATGGATGGTAGCATTTCAAAGCACAGAAAATTCTTTCACAGCAGTTGTCACATTTCATCATCTGTGGGAGTAATAGCAGCAGAAGCCTAAGCAGAGTGGTGGAGACACAAAGGATCAGATGTAAGTGATGTGTCGTACATGGCGTCATAGGAACTCAAACTCTGGGCTTTGACCCACGTCTCTTCTGGTTCTGATTTCACATGTCAGGCAACACCTAGAGCACCTTCTTCCCTCTTCTGTCTCTGCAGCTGAAAGCAGTTATGAGGATAACAGGTGCCTCCATAGTCCGCACCAGTGTCCACTTACTCTTCCACTTGTGACGTAGGCGGTCCAGGCTAGTGGTTCTCAAAGTGTTAGACTCGCCTGGGAACTGGTAAAAAATGCAGCTTCTCGGGCTCCACTTCTGACTTAATGAATAAAGCAATTCTGAATGTGGAGTCAGCCTGTCTGTTTCTGACCCCCACTCCAGGTCATCCTGACGCACATTACAGCCGAAATCTTGCCCTGAGACCCCAGTGCCTCACCAGCTCATAGTTCTCTTTCCTCTTGAGACTGGGTCTGCGGTTGCAGTGACAGCTCTTGGGCAGACAGGCCAACAAATGGGAAACAGCCAGCACTTGGGAGGCACTGTAGAAAGTTGACATTCCAGAGGGCTGTATTGTATCACAAAGATGAATTCCAGCTTATTCGATAAACTTGGTCTTCCATGAGAACAGAAGTCAAGTGAGCACTAAGTCTGAACCTGGGGAAGAAGGTGATTCCTAGCTGTGGGTAAACTATATTCGAAGCATTAGTGACGCCACTGAAAAGAAATCAAATGAAACCCGGTGCTTTTTGTCCTAAGAAATTTAGTCGAAGTCAGGGAGGGGGCTTGAGCTCTGACAATCTTTCAGCACACTGTATGTGGGTTCAGGTCATTCTTGCAGTTGTGTTAGTAGCTTTGTTCAGTGGTCAGTTTTCTTCCCGAGACTTGAATTATTTAAAAATGGTCTATCTATATTTGGCTCAGTTTTTACCAAGTCTACAAAGTCAATTTTTTTTTATATAATATATATTTTTATTGTTATTTATGTCTTTTACATTTTGTATTCCCCTTGGGTAGCCCACCACCAATTCACCCGTGATCCATCTCCATGGTCCCTTGTGTTCTTTTCTATTCCATTTTGTGCCCTTTCCCTTCCCTCCCTCCGGCTCCCTCCTCCCTCCCCCACTGATTGTCTCTCTCTGGAATTAGAGGGGATCATACAAAGTCAATTTTAAGAAGCTCAGTGAAGAAAGTTGTTCAGTTTTGTACCCAGCAAAGGTCGTAGAAGTCTCCGTACATCATGTACGGAGTATAGTGTGTGAACAGGCAAATCTATTCACTTGCTCCCTCTGGTTCTCGTTTATCCTCTTCCTACATCTACAAAGTAGAGAAGGGTCATTAAATGATGACTGTGGCAGGCACCGTGTGCAGGCTTAAATCAGGTGGATCGCCCTGTCTTCCTGCATTCAACTCTTTATATTGGAATGGTGCTACCAGCCAGACTGTGGGGCACCCCAAGACCCCCAAACCTGCAAGTTCTAAATGGGCTCTGCCATCTGCCTCCTAAGAAAAAATATACTCTGTGCGAAAGACTGTCAATAGAAAAAAAAAAACTTTAATAGAATTAGTGTGTAATAGAGAGAAGAGAAAGAATATAGTTAAAATAGTTTCCCCACGAAACACCGAAAGTTACCCATCCCCTCATGGGTAAATGCCCAGCCAAACAGGGTTGGCCTGAAGCAGAAAGGCTCTAAAGCTGGCCACAAGTACAAGGCTTCTCCTGGTGGGGACCCACAGGAAAGGGGCAGAAGCCACAGGCAAGTCTGGAAGGAAAAGAGCAAAATCAAAGTACAAGCCAAGTACTGCCCTTGTCAGCCTCCCCACAGATCTCTCACCCATGTCTCTGTCTTTCTCAAGCGTCTCCTTCCATGCCCCAGAAGTCCCTGGTGCAAGCCCAAGGCCGAGAAGCAAACACAGCTTCTTTGCATGATTCTGCTCAGTGTGCCTCCTCCAAGGCTTGTCCCAGTCTTTTCTCCTAAGTCCTCCCAGTCTCTTCTAGCTTCTCCTCGCTGCTCAGCTCCATCCTTCTTTGGGAGGGGTAGAGAACCTGGAACCTCCCCTTTCTAAGGGGACCAAACTCTTAGAATGAACGCTGGTTCTGTAACTGGAATTGGGAGAGTTAAACCACATCAGTTAACCACCTAAGGTTGAGGCTTCCGGTCCCATTAAACGTCTTCTATAATTTGTACACGAGTCTTAACTACTAGCATAGAGAGCAGCAGTTTGCCTGCTCCCATTTAATTCTCCACATGTCCAGATTCCTAAAGGTTGATGAGAAACATGCACGCAAAACCATGGTTTTTGTTGTTGATTTGTTTCAGTGGTTCCCAAAGGTGAGATTCTTGACTTAGGAGAGACAAGGAGGAAAAAAATAAAAAAGACACGTACTACTAAAGCAAAAAACTACATGGTTTCCATAATTGTGCCGTCCATAACCCGAGGCCACAGTAATAAAACAGCTTAACTCACTAGGAAGGAGGAAAAATATTTAGCTATAAACTAGACTTAACAACTGCATGTAACTTTTTTTTTCAAAAGGTTACCCTATCTCTGTTTACCCAATTTATATGTAGATAAAAAGATTAAAAGCTAGTTATTCCATTATTTACAGAGAACACACAGCCACTGACTGTTGAGCATCTCTAGTTACATCAACCTCCAGATAAAGCCGAATGTGAGCCACTAACACTTCATCACCTTCAATCCTGCCCCCGCACCCCCCAACCCTGATACGCTCGGCTTGAGCAAGGACATCTGGGAGGAAAAACTGGAGGCATCCACTTTGGTCCAGTCTCTGCTGTCTCACTGCACCTCAAAGCTGTTTAATCATTTGTTCAAACATTTGTTTTTTTAGGTTCCACCTCCAATTTAATCACTTACTTAGCGGCCTGCCAATGTATTTGTGCTGGTTAAACAGGGCAACTCAGTCTCGGCAGAACCTGCTGTTTCTGCTTTTGTCCAAAGGGTCAGTGGTAGAAAAGCTAACTGCAGTGATTGAAGAACTGAATGGTCTACTTGTTTTGGGTTTTCCTTTTTCCCTTGAAAGAAAATTCTACAGGCTTGAAAGCCCTAAGATAAAGAGGCAAGTCTATCTCAAAACACTGTGTGCTGTCTCACAAGCCATATGCTTGTAGAAAACAGATCATCTTTGTTGCATTTTGGCTAGATAAAATTGCACCTATTGTTTGGGTGACTGAAGTCAGTGAAAAATACTTGGACTTTTTTTTTTCCCCCAGATACTTTACTAGGCTGAATTTTGAACCTAATTTAGTACATAGCTCTCCTGACAGACTGAGTTAGTTGCCAGTTCATTGGGTGCATTTAGCGTGTTCATAAGATATAGATACTTCAAAGCCTGTAACTGTCATTTTAAATTATCAGTCTCTATATTTCCTCCTCAATAATTAATGATTTATCTACCCAAGTGACCAGGAATGTCTACAGTACAATATAAAGTTGCTGATTTTGTCAGATGTAACATCTGATACACAACAGTGTCATTTAATTGGTTTGACTCAATTAATTGCTAGAAATGCAGCCAAGACATTGCCCAGAAATACTCTTTGGGAACTATGGGGCCTTTAAATAAGACTCAAAATCTTTCACCCGGCAAGTGAAAGTGCCGCCATTTTGGGCCCAGCTTAACGTCTAGCTTTCTCGGCCATCACTCTTAATCCAGGGATCCAGCACTCCCATTTCACATATATGGTGTGTTCTTTCCTTCCAGCTGGAGTATCTAAGTCTCCTTTACTGAAGGAGACTTATATTGTCCGAATAAGCAGGTCTTTCTAAGTCATGGCCAAATCCACATTTCCCATGACACCTTTCCGGGTGAATTACACCAGCAAGGAGCATGTCCCTCTTTCTCCCCTCCCCCAAGTCTCCCCTCCCCTTTGATCAGCATCCATGACCGTGTCCCACTCATTTGACTGACAACTGAAATAAAAATTCTGTGTCCAAGGTCAAATAATTTCCTGTTTGTTATATCTTGACTTCTAAATAGCTCCCTGGCTTCCTGTGGACTAGTATCATGTCTTAGACATCATCCACTTGCAAACAACCCATTATCTCTTTGAACAGAGTAAGCAGGGGAAGACTCATGAATACCATTTATTTCTCTGGGGAAAAGAATAAAAATTTAGCCTTAGGAATGATAAATTATAGGATTTTTAAAAAATATGAAGTAACTACTTGTTTTCTCCTCCTCAATACGCTGTGCTGTCCCCCAATGTTCTCACACACATACCCTTCCTCCTTCTCCTGGTTCACTTTCATCTATTTCAATGTTTGGAGGTCTGGTGCTTTGCTAGTGCCCAGGAGGTCTGGGTCTTGCTATTACTCAGGCCTGGCTTTCTGAGACACATCAATGTACTTCACTAGATTTTAGTCTATGCCCTTGAATCATGGTGATGTCCTACTTGAGTCATGTTGATGTCCTACTATGTGAAGAGTTGCTTCTCCCTTATTTTACCCTCCCAAATACATTGAATTTGAGACTCAGGTGCTTAGCCCAACACAGTGAACATTAATGTGTTGACAGGTCAAGTCCTGTGATGACCTAAGAGGAATGTTCATTTATACCAGGTGGGAGGGGTGATTACTTATATTATTTAAGTAGAGCCTCATTTGTGGGCCAGGAAAACAGGCATGATACAATACCAAAAAGTCTAAAATGTGTTTTGCACCATAAATTTAAAATTCTTAACATCTTGGATGAATCAAAGCAAGTTGGTAAATTTTTTTAATTTAGTTTTCATTGTTTTATGAGTGTCCGTCTCTAAAACGGATCAAATTAACATCTTCAAAATATGTGCTAGTTTTCTGCAGCCTGTATATTCAGCTTATGGAATAATAGATAAAGGCGCGTGTACGCTGGTATCTACACCTCAGTCTCATCATCTGTGTGTAAAAGCCTCTGGTACAAACAAGCAGTTCTCAGATATCAGCAGGGACTCCAAGAATTCCACTCACTTCTCACACTATCTGCTTGGAGATAGAGTCAAATTCCATAGGTTCGGGGCTCAGTCTCTCAACACTGTATTTACTCCACTTCAGCTACTGGTGGAAAGCCCAGGCTACCACTTGTGCATCTCACTACTTGGCTATAGGTGGGAGATTCCCACGACACCCCCCAACCCCAGCACACACACCTTGAACTTCGGGTGCATTTTCTATGGCTAATGATTATCTGTGCTTCTAACCAACTGGCTATAAATCAAAGAATCCCCAGGGCCCTCCCCCCCTCCGATTTGATTAATGTGCGAGAATGACACAAAATAATCAGGAAATTCCTCTACTCACTAGATCACTTGTTTATTATAAGAGATACTAAAGGGGACCGGTTCCATCACCAGTCAGATGGAAGCGCTAGAGAGAGCAAGGCCATAATGGAATGGTGAGATAATACTTGGTGGATGCATTTCTATTTCTACCGATTGTTTTGCATCTTTTGTTCCTTTCAAAGACATGGCTTGACTGTTCTTTTGTAATTGGCTGTAACTTTTAGAATTGGTTTAGCTGTCATAAGCAGGCAACCTTACTGCTGATAATGGCAAGATGGAAGAACATGTTTCACAAAGCAGAAGGGAAGGATCATTGAAAAGGGAGCACAAAAGGAGCAATGGACTGTGGATGGTGGAAAGGTGAAAGAGAAGTATTCTCACAAACAGCTGCCCTGTAAACTCGGGGAAAACAGATCTGGGGATTGACGCAGTAGCTCATGACTCAGATTTTCTTCCATAACTTCTCTTGTGCCCCAGACAGACGTGTGTTCTGAAGCTTCCTCTATATTTTCCAGACCTCCAAGCCTAAAGAGAAATAACAATAGTAACATTTGCATTTACTTAAGGTTTTGGAAAAAATCGTAGTGAAAATTAAAAAGTAGCCTTCAGAAAGTGTCTGTACGGAACAACTGACTCAATCAACTATTTTGACCAAGGCTGACTTTTGGTCCTTACGCTTATGGAAGCAAGAGCAATATGGTCTTTTTAAAAAAAAAAATTGTTTTTATTTATTTATGCATACAAAAACTGACGTGTAGGCCAGAGTGGGGGTGGGCAGTGAGAGGATTCACCAGAGATACAGTGGGGAATAGAACGGGCGGACCTACTGAAATACACTGCTGAGGGGAGCAGTGGACGAGACAGGAGAAGTCTTCCAGGTCATGTGGGAAGCTCCCTGGCTGGGGATCGAACTCTAGTCAGAGTGGCTGGTGATAGCTTGATATCGCTGAGACCTTAACCCCGGCTCCACCAGGGGGGCCCAAGTGCAGTATGTTCTTGCATTACTGGTGATGGAGGGAGGAGGATGGAAGGGAAGAACAAGATGGAAAAATCAAATGAGTTTTTCTCTGAAATAAAACGTGCCTTTGAAAAGCATCACTCAGTCAGTGTCTTGTATGTCCATTCAAGAAGCTCTGGAAGTTGAAAGAACTTGAGCTGCGAACAATTAGTGAAAGTGTGTGCTGTATACACAGACACCATCTAGATTGGAAGAATGGACTGGCAAAACATTCATTTTTAATATTATTAAATATTTAATTATTTCAGTAACTACCAATCCACTGTGCTCTACTAGCCATTCTTAAGCCACTAGAAACAATGGGGCAAATGACTTTACTTTTTTTGGTGACTAAAACAAATTTGAGTGGGTAGAGTTGACCAGGCTGAAATGCATTACACACCATCCCTCCTGAGATTTAAAACAATTTTGCACTGTGAAAATGGAGTAACATGGGAAAGACAAAATGGGTAAAATGGTGAATCCAACTTGCTATATATTTCACCAATCCTGAGAGATGGCGGGAAATGTTAGTCTTGAGAGTCTGTACAGCAAAATTATGTAATTTCTCCAAGGAAAACCGTTAGCATTGAGATTTCTTTCAGTATTGCTCATGAAGATCAGAGAGATTCAATTATAATTAAATCAATCCAGTTTTAATATATTGCCTAATACATAGCTAGATTTCTAAGAAAGCCAAGTTACCCTGTAAAAAAAGTGATTGCATGCATTTTTTTAAACTCATATGAGTTTGAATAGTTTTTTGGGGGGGTAGAGAGGGTAGATATTCACAAAGCATTCCATTTCAAAGTGATGCGTAGGCTATAGGTTCAATTTGTCTTCTGTTTCAGTTATGATCATATTGAGTTGCATCCTTTGGGAAGCTAAATACACAAATATATAAATACAACAGCCAAGACCATGTATGTCGCTATAATGCTGACCTGCAGCCTTTCTTGCAAACAACTTGGAAAGACAAACTACAACCTTTGCAGCGATGGACTCCACATGATTGAAACTTAGTCACTGACTTCAACTTCTCTAATTATTTCCTCTGCCTCTAACTTGGGACCAACCAGAGAAAGCACAAAGTGCACCCCAAGCCTATTATGTGGGATGCCTCCCTTCAAGTTAACCTGGTTCTAGCTTCCATGCCTGCTCTCTCTGATCAAAATATACTCGAAAAATTCCCTTTTTCAGCAAAAACCTTCCCTTCTCTTCTCTCTGTGATCCTCTGTCAAGTGAAAGCAATGTTGGCTGACCCTCTTGATGCAAAGACTCCTGAGTGACAGTTCCTGCTTCTTATTTGGGTGGTTTCGCTTAATTATACAGTATTTGTTATAATTTCTATGTGGAAACCCTTAAGTGGCAAGGTGAGCCTTCCTAAGTGTAGAAAATCACTGAGGTTCACTGGGTAGTAAATGTAACACCAATGATGTTGGAAAACAGAAAAGAGGGCTAGGACATGTTCAAACTTGCATCAGGATTCCTTTAACCTTGTCCAGATCTGTGCTAATTTAGCATTTATTTTACTCAATCCTTCACTCCAGAGCTCTCAACAAAGGGCTCACACTGGTGAGATGGCGGGTGCTTTCTTAGGGAAGTAGTCAAGTGTCATGTGACATTCACCTGTGCTTAGCTCATATCGGTTGATTTCTTTGAGAGAGTCTGGCTTGCCTTTGCTCACTAAAGGCCTTTGAACTTAGAATCTCGATCTTAATCTGGCTGATAACTTTATTTATCATGTGACTTGGGGAAGAGTCTATTAACCTAATTAAGTCTCAATGCATTCTCTTATTTAAAAAATTGCTAGTGATATTGTTACTTACCTTATGGGGTTGCTTATTTCTACAAAAAATAGTGTCCAAAATCCTAATTTGTGCTATGTATTCAGTAAGTTATAGTTATCATTATTATATCAAAATAGGTGCTTATATTTCCAAATGACCGGTCTTCCTTATTTTTGATGTGGCAACTTAGACCACTCTAGCAAAGATTTGGAAATTGTTGGTAATTGTCTAATTTTTCAGAATGCA
This sequence comes from Scalopus aquaticus, assembly GCA_004024925.1. Taxonomy (NCBI): domain Eukaryota; kingdom Metazoa; phylum Chordata; class Mammalia; order Eulipotyphla; family Talpidae; genus Scalopus; species Scalopus aquaticus. The sequence goes on along the minus strand of PVIJ01013611.1, from coordinate 31,729 downwards.
GTAGGTGTCCTATGAGTACTTCTGTAAAACAACACGTGTTATTACGTCACATGGAGAACACAGGCAGTTATCTTCATAATTCAGGAAATGTGCAATTTCTACTATACTAAAAGCAACACCTCGTTGAAGAGGTTGATTTAGTGTTAGGCAGTAGTCAGGAGTCTTCTTAGCCTGTAGTCCAATCGATGGCCTCTTCTGGATGGGTAGGTTATTGCTGGTGAGTTGGTTGAGGTTTTTGGATATGAACTTCACTTTGTGCAGTGCAGATATTTAAGAGATATCATCCAGAAGTGCTGCAGCATCTTCTCTCTTTTGCATCCTGTTATCATCAGTTCAAACATCTGCCATCATACAATAGGCACTTTGTAGCCATGACGTGTGCCGGTTTTATCTCTGAATCAAACAATGGAAAAATTCTGGGCATTTTATGTGCCTCTTTCATAATAGAATCACAGGATCAGAGTCAGCCATTTAATCCAAAATGAGACATGACCTCATTAGGGTTTGTTCCTTGACTAAATCTCAGAGTTCCACATAAGGACAAGTGTCAGCCACACAGCCTGTGGGCCTATGCCTCCTCCTTGATGTCAGGGCATTGTTTGGGGGTATGTGGGTAGGAAGGGGAAGAGATGTTCTGCAAAGGGTTTTGGAACTAATGTTGTTAGGAATTTCATTGTTTTTGTCACAAAAACCAATGAGAAGTCAATCTGGAAACCAAGAATGGATTGAGTTACTTTGCCACTATTTTTAAATCAAAAAGCATTTTGTTGGGTGGGTTTTATTAGAAATTAGAGGAACAGGGCCTTATAGGAAGGTGGGAAGATGTATCTGGGTACATTGAACACTTTCCAGATATACATACTTTATTAAATTCTTGAGGAAATGCTACAAAGATCAAGCCCTTGGCGCAGCGCCACCAGTTTTCACATTCCCTGCATCATTTCAAATGTTCTCCCTTATCTTTAATTGCTAATCCTACCCTCCCTACTCACAACCCCCTTGATTTAGCAAACAAATAAAATCATACATATCTTGCCACCCAGCCTATTGACTTGACAGTTCCTGTACTCATTCTTTCTTTTTTGATTATTTTTATTTATATCTTTTACATTGTTGTGTATTCCCCACAGATTATCCACCACCAATTCACCCGTGAACCATCACCATAGTCCCTTGCGCTCTTTTTCTCCCCTGTTTTGATCCTGTTCCTCCACCTCCCCTGCAGAATGTCTCTTATTTATGGTTTCCTGCCTGTACCCATTCTTTCAATGGAATCTTCCTTGACTTGTTGCAACTATGCAACCACTTATTTGCCTTCCCGATGCAATTCTGATTATTGTGGATTCAGACTCCCAAGTACCTCTAGAATCAATTCCCTTTGCTTTAGCTCCCCAGTTTATACAGTGTCTCCCCTGCAGCCTTTTCTATCTGTTGTCCAGCCAACCCATTGTCACATCACAACCGGAAGACATTTATTTTCTCAAATGTTGATCAGACTTTCTTGCTCCCCCCAGGAAAGCCTTTTCATCCTGCCTTAGAATAATTAAGATTCTTTAACCTGCCTTACAGAGAGCTGCTTCTCCCTTCAGCTCTACCCAGCTCACACTTCTCCCTATCCTAGAGCCCATGATCAAGCCATATAATCACTTTTATTTTTTCCTGCAAACTCCCGCTCAGTACTAACACAGTTTGTCTCAAACCAGTTGCATTCAGTATGAATAGAATAAGGGTGTAAATTACACCCTTGGGGAAATGTGACTCACAAGAAACTACTGCAGAAGGATTTACTGAGGAACAAAAACAAACATATCCATGGTTTTTAAGAAAGTAGGACCCTATCCAAGAGTTAAAAAGGCTAAACATGAAAACAATTTTATTCATTCGTTGAGTTTTAAGTTGAATATGCGTAGTTTCCTTAATGTATGTGAAGGCCTTAATAAATTCTGACTGAATTGTATGGAAACATGGAAAAATGAAAGTCATTTTTTTTGCTGTATCCTTAACAAGCCAACAGTTTTACACCCAATTTCTTTTCTGTGTCATTAAAAACAATGATAGCTTTAAGCTTTTTTTTTTACATACAAGCTGGGGTACAGGCCAGAGGCGTGGGGCGGCGAGAGGGTTCACCAGAGACAGAGTAGGGAGCAGAACAGGCAGACCAGAAGTACACTGTTGAGGGGAGCAGCGGGTGAGGCAGGAGAGGTCCGCCCCACCATGTGGGATTCTCCCCCACCGGGCGTCGAACTCGCGTTGCCGCCGCCGACAGCTCCACAGCGCAGCGCTCAACTGCTGCGCCACCGGAGAGGCCCGATAGCTTTAAGCTTTAAGGCTTAGTGGTACGTAGTAATTGCTTGGTGGCATGTATATTTTAATGAGAATGTACCTTAATGGATCTCCTTGACCCAGTTTTATTTCCAATACAGACACTAAACCCCAATTTTTCTCTGCCCCAAATATTAGAAGCTGGAGTCTTTCTCTCCGACTTTCTCTCTGACTGCCCCCACCGCTGAATTCATAGTAACTTTGAAGTCAAATTTTGATGCAATTGAAAGTTTAAAATGGAATTTTGAGTGGAATATGGACAAATTCTGGGTTGGTTAAACAGCACCTCCATAATTATGATTTAAGTATATCACACGTTAAGAGAGACATTCAGAGAAAAACAGGACCCTGAACAAATGCTAGCTGTGTTGTATTGCACCGTGCTGTGCGGGGCATGCTCACGCCCACTCATAAGAACCACTGTACATCCTCCACCAGCTCTACATTCTCAAACAGCTTGTCAGCAACTTGAAACTGGCCATGGCTGGAGTATTTACACCACAGAAATTGGCCAACTCTTCCAATCAGTCTTCTTCCTGCCTAAGACAATCATTACTTAAATTTACCAGCACAGAGCCTCCCTGGTGGCTTAGGGGGGTAAAGTCTCAGTGCTATGAAGCAAATGCCAGCTACTGGGGCATGAGTTCGATACCCAGTCAGGGAGCTAACCCCATGGCGCAGCAGACCTCTCCTGTCTCTCCCGCTGCTCCCCTCTGCAGTGTATTTCAATCATTCTGCCTGTTCTGCTCCCCACTCTGTCTCTGGTGAATCCTCTCATCCCTCAGCACCTCTGGCCTACACCCCAGTTCTTGTATGCATAAATAAATAAAAATAAATCTTAAAATAAAATTTACCAGCACACCACTGCTTATAAGCAAGCTGGCCCAATGTTCCAGCCACCCTGGTTGACACTGCTGTCTAATACATCTTAGTGACTCATTTTTGCATTTGTTCTTAACCTTCTTACTTGCAAAAGTGATGAATTAAATAATCACTGCGCCTAGCAGGGATAATAGAACTCTGGAGATTTTCCACCGGAAGAAGTGAAAACTAAGTTGGAAGAGAAAAAGCAGCTAAGATTCTTGTGGTTTTTGTCTGAAGAACTGTCAAAAGTGGTGCAAGACCTGTTCCATTCAGGGATGGCATGAGGACAGGACAGTCTCGGAAAAGCTCTGAGGAGACGTCTCCTCATCCGAGTTAAGGACAGGCTTCCTCGCTGGTAAGGTCACCTCTGATGAAAGTGCTCTGTCAGACACCCCGCCATCCTGGGGTGCTGTGGGGGACTTCCCACATGACTCCTTGTCATGTTACCGCCCCTGTGAGGAGTCACACTTTGTGTCGAATCCTCCTTGACCATGACCTGAGGACTCAGACATCTTGGCAATTCTCAGAGGGTCTTTGCTTGGTAATGTATGTGTGCGGGGTGGTTCGATCACCAGCCAGAAAAATAATCCATTCAAATTTGGGAGGAAAATGACCCATTGTTCAATTTTATTTTATTTTTTAAAGATTTATTTATGCATACAAGAACTGGGATGTAGGCCAGAGGTGTGTGTGTCGGGGGGGGGGGGGTTGGTGGTAGAGGATTCACCAGAGACAGAGTGGGGAGCAGAACAGGCAGATCTACTGAAACATACTGCTGAGGGGAGCAGCAGGCAAAGCAGGAGAGGTCTGCTGTGCCATGTGGGAAGTTCCCTGGCCGGGGATTGAACTCGTGCTGCAGTGGCTGGCAATAGCTTGATAGTGCTGAGACTTTAATCCCTGCACCACCAGGGAGGCCCCATTGTTCAAATTTAAAATTAAGCCATTATCACTAATTTGAGAGAGAGTATATGCTAATCAACTTACTACGGATTTATTTCTGAATCCAAATTTTGAAATCTTTCAGGACCATCTGCTTTAGTACAGTTTGGGGAAAATAATCAGGGAGTCTCACAAAGTTAGGGCCTCACAGAGTGGGGGGGGCTTTCTTGAGGAGTGGGAGAGGAACACGCTCTTGAGCAGAGAGAGCTACCGGCACTTCCTCCGTATCCTTTGGCAGCCAAGAAGTTAGAATAACAGGAAGCCCTCGGACCAGCAAAAATGGCACCTGTGAAGTTTATTTGGATCTGTCTAGGTGTGGTTCAAGCAGAAGCCGAGACTGTACAAAACAACTTACAACTTTGCACTGAGTGTGGAAAAGCAGGTTAAAATAAACAATGCTGTCCACTAGCTATTGTCTTCCATTTTATCACATAAAAGTTAGACGGGTTTTTTTTGTTTTTTTTTTTGCTTCGATTACTTTATGGAAAAGTCCATTTGATGAACATTGGATTATCCTAAGAATAGTTAATACAGTTTTTATCCCAGACCAGTGGCTCGTATTTTTACGTGCTTATCTTACCTAACACTGCTCTGCCTATAGATTCAGCTGGATGAGGTCCATTTTCTGTTTGACTTATCACCACCCACAAACCTTAACTAGATCCACCAACCTATGAGCATCTGTCTTCATAATTTCCCATCAAACATTTATTTAACAAACACTAAAATGCTAAATATCATTGCCTGATATTGTTATAAGTGCTTTAGAAATATAACTGTGTTTACTTCTGCTAAGAGCTATGCAAAAGAGGTATTTTTATTATCTCTCTCTTACATATAAAGGGATTGAGAGAGATACAGGGTGGCTAAACAAAGTACCTAGAGACAGGTTTCTTATCGACCTCTCAACTCCTAATCACTGTTACCCATCACTTTAAAGAGCTAGTCTTGACATATTCTCTCAATACCAATTTTTGCACTTAATCCTCCATGGAAATGTGCTTTCTCCCTACCCATTTTCCTTAAATTGTGCTTGCTTCTTATGAATATATATTTTCATTAGCTTTGCTACAGGAAAATATTAGTCAATGCTACAGATATTGCCTCCTTTAATATTCATTTTACATGCATACTTTCTCCTTAAGGAGGTCACATTTATCCTATTTTACAAAATCATATTTACATATTTTGTGAATTCACATTCGATTATAGAGTCCTCTAACCAGCATAAACCTCATCTGCTTGGTTCTTTGTGTCCAAGACAGTTGTTCTTAATGGGGGGGAGGGACAGGCAAGTGATTTTGGCCCCCACTTGGGAAAATTTTGCAGTGCCTGGAAACACTTTGGACTATCCAACTGGGGTGCTGGGCCCAAATGTTGAAGTTGAAGAAACTAGTCCTGGAACATCCTCTTGAGAACAGTGTGTGTGCCCCCAGTAGTGCTGTCAAAACTATACACTATGGTGTGCATGGAAAAACAAAATAACTCATCCATGTGTATCTGTCAGATTATGTAGGCTCAATTTATATGTCTTATATCTCATTTTCTCTTTTCAGAAGTCAGACGCTTCATAAAGATCTCTGGCCTAGGGTTCCTCCCTGGTGGCCTAGAGGTTAAGTCTCAGTGCTATCACCACTGTGAACCTGAGTTTGAGCCAGGGAGCTTCCCACATGACACAGCAGACCTCTCCTGTCTCCCCTCTGCTCCCCTCAGCAGTGTATTTCAGTAGATCCACCAGTTCTGCTCACCCACACCTCTGGCCTGCACTCCACATCTTGTACACACACACACAAAAAAGACCAAAAGACCTCTGACCCATAAACTAATCTAAACACATATGCAACTTTTGATTAAAGTGTTTATAAAAGCATTTCTCCTTAGTATTATGTTATTCACTCATTCATTCCCTCATTTTTTTGAGAAAGAAACATTAAACATAAATTGAACACCCAGCAGTGTTCTAGGTGAACTAGTATAGAATTAAGCTGTGATCAATATGTATAGGGATAGCATTATTTCAGTTAATGCTGACTGAAACATTATTTTTATGAGCTTTATATTTTCTATAACTTAGTTATATTGTTTTAAATACTTATAAAAACATTGTTTGATTTAAGATCAGAAGGAAATAGTGGATTAAATCATTCACATTTGCCCCAAACAGTTGAAAGCAGTGGTTACCAATATGATATGCTTTAGGCACAACCAAGTGTTGATGCAAGACTAGTATCCATTCTCTCCAAATGGATTTTTAATGAAACTATGAGACCAAAGCATATACTGCATTCAAGTCTACCAAAAATAGTTACTTTTTATAGAAATAACACAAAAAGTAATTGTAATTAATTTACTTAATTAAAAAATTAATAAACGGATGTGACGAACTATAACATTTCCTATGTCAAAATAAAACAAAAAACACTCTTCCTTGAAAATTAACCCTTTATAGTCCCCATACCCCTCCCACTGACACCCATCACCCTATTTTCCTACTCATTTTGACAGAACTCTCCACAAATGGGACCCCTATTGTCTCCAATTCCTCTTACTCTGTTCCTACTTGTTCCTAGCCTAACCAGACCCTCAAAAATTCTACTGAGACATCTTTCATCAGAGTCACCAGTGACATCGCATTGTCATGTTCAGTGGTCAATGCTTAGTCCTTCCCTTGGCCTATCACTCGTCTCTGGCGCAGGTAATCACTCCATTTTCCTTGCACGTTTTCTTCACTTCATTCCACATCTCATGGTTTTCTCCTTCTACCTCAAGCAGTTGCCTTCTCAGTCTCCTTTGTTGGGTCCCCCTGGTCTTTCCAACCTTAGAGTGGGCTGCCTCAGAGCATAGTTATTGGAATCCTCTTTTCTAACTACTCTCAATATGTGGGCTCATTCACATTCATGGTTTTAAATTCTACAGATGTATCACTAACTTCCAGTCTTATATCTCCATCCTGGACCTTTTCCCTCAACTTAAGAATAATTTTCTACTTAATATCCTCATTTGTTTATCAGAGTAGATTTAGCTACCACAACAAAACCTCAACTAGTGAGTCCCACACTTCGAAGTTCTTTCTCTCCCAGTTCCATTATCTGCTCAGTGGTATCAGCACTCACTCAATTTCTTATAAATGTCCACATTTCATGACTAGCCTACTGTAAAGAATAATACTTCCTGATAGGTGAAAAATGGATGTTGAGAAAGAAGCATATTTCTTCTCTTCATTAAACTTAGAAGAAGCAAACAAATAAACCACAAAACAAGATAAGCTCCTGAGAACAAACATCTAAAGTTTATCCTTGAAATCATTGCTGAGGTTGGAATTGGTCTTCTAGGGGCCACACACTTCCTTGAAACCCAAATGAAATGATGTTGGGCAAGAGGCTATTTGTCTGAGGTGTCAGCTTACCTAGTCAGATGGGGTGTGTTTTTGCACAGAAAAACCTTTCCTTTGGCAGTAATAGAGCACCAGCATGTGAGAAGACACTTGGACAAAGTTGTGTAAAGCTAAAGGTCTTAGTACAAGTGAACCCAACTTTCTGGAACATACAGAGGTTGGGGAAATTGGGGGCTATTTTTTGATTTGAGGAGATCTGTGGTGTTAAATAAGCTCACAAAGATTTGCTCAAAAGACAAAGAGGTAGATGGGCGGGGAGGAAGGATATTTCTTCTCGGTCCTTGTTTTTCGTCAGCCCCCATTGGCAAGACTGTTTGCTACGTGTAGGCATGGGAACCAGTTAAAGAAAGTGTCGATTCACTAGAGTGAAGCTGAGAATTTGCTGGTCTTTGTCCGTGGTGAATGTGTCCGGAAAGGCAAAGAAGAGCCAGATTCTCCGGTGGGGTTTCTCATCTCCGTGAGAAACGCTAGGTGTTGACAGCTTCAGGAAGGCACAAAGGAGCAGAGAGAAAGGAACCCTGAGGTGTCTAACCCCAATGCTCTTACACGACAAAAAGGACATTGGCTTTGGATCTGAGCTGCATTATCTGTAACTAAGGTAAGACCATTTAGTGGGGCACAGGGTGATCCAAGCCTGAACTAATTGCTTGCTGGTCTCTTGAGCTCATTTGTGTGTGTGTGTGTGTGTGTGTGTGTGTGTGTGTGTGTGCACACGCACACATGTGCATGTCTGCACACCTGTTATCAGGCACCTTTATCATGCTTCCTTTGGTGCAGTAGTCAGCCTTATGGCCATATGGTCTATGGCTGGGAATACTCTTTCTTTTTCCTATAATCTCTGGAGAGTGCAGAACCAGAGATTAAGAATCCAAGTGCCATTTATAGATCAGCAAAGGGAAGTGACATTCAGAAAGAGCGAGACTAAAAGCATAATGACTTAGCCAGCTGAACGTTACTTATTGACTTGGGACAGTGTGCAAAAGGATGAGTCTTTAATTTCCTGTGGAAACACGCATGACACCATCTCCTTAGCTGTCCTTGTCACTCTTGCACTTTTCCAAAGTGACAACAAAGTGGCATTGAGACTGAAACGGCATGATCAAATATGCTGTCATCCATTCGTAATTCATCACGTCTTTGCAACTAAAAACATAGACAGAAATACTATAAAAGCTTGTTTAAAAAACGTGCAAAGGTAACCGATAAATGATAAGTTCCTCTGGCATCGGAGCGTGAATCGTATCAGAGCCCTGGGCTGTCTCACTTGTAATGTTTTCCTTCTACTCATTGATGACTTTCAATTTGTAAGCTGGACTGTTGCTATGGAGCAAGTAACCTGTGTTGTTACATGCCTGCAGGTTTCCTTTCTGCTGGTGGGGAGAGCAGCTGTTGAGACGAGAGACTCTCTAGAAAGTCCAAGATTGCCTGGATGCATGGCTGTGGTTTAACTATCAATATGTCTTATTCAGAAAACTCTTCAAGTTTTTCTTTTTAAATCCCCCCTCTTCTCCCTTCTTTAATTCCCTATGAGCCTTGAAATAATTCTGAGAATTCATATGGAACCAGAAGTAATATCCCCAGAGGCTCTGAAAGTAGATCCCGAATTGGCTATTTGTTAGCACTGTGACCTTCCCAAGTTAACTTAGCTTCTCTCTGCCTCCTTTTCAAAAGTCTTTAATACCATCTAACACTCAGATATCACTTAATCTCATTCGAGATGGTTCCTGGCACTGGCACCAACTAAGTGGGGACATTTATTATTAGTTCCATTTTAGAGAGGCTAGAAACTGATGGCGTGATAGCTCAACTCAGGGTAATTTCTCAAATGGTTCAACTCAAGGGAGCATTCTTCTTGTCAGGCTGGAGAAAATAGGAGTCTGCTGCGATTTTGTAATGAGGAATGTAGAACACTGTTGTGATGTTAAAGGTAGTTCTGGCAATTTGCAGAATTGCCACCTGGTTCCGACTTAGGGTTCTAACCACTGGGGTCTGGGTCTTCAGCTTTGAGGAGCCCACATACCTCCCCTGGGCCTTGCCCCTCTGTTGAGTGTATCTCTGCAGCCCAGCTCAGCAGCTGAAGTCAGGGAGGGGACTGGGTTGGGTGGGCATGAGGGGGTGAGGAAAGTCAAGGAGAGAGAGAGTGCTAAGACATTCTTTTGCGTCCACATAGTTTAATTCGTACCAAGCAGTTATTTCCCATTTTGATCTTTGAAATATGACCACATCAAAATATCTGCCTTTATCATTGTATCCCAGTAGTTGCATCAAATAAACCAAGGCAAAGTCACCTTGTGTCCAAATGCCAAAAATGCTGACACACAGGAGGCACCTAGTAATTCACAATGCTCCCTGATTTTGTTCTCCTAATTACCCCTTCAATAGGCACAGTAGTCAAAGAAGTAAAATAACGAGCTTGAATTCACATAGACGTAGGCAAGTGGTAGAGGTGAAAACTAAGCACATTATCAGTCCGATTCCGATACTATTTTGTTTACATTACAAAAATAATGTCTCTGGAATGAAAACCTGGTAAGACCCTCCAGGAACCCACACCACCAAAACCTGAATCCAGTTCATCTTCAAGAGGTGAGGTACCCAACCTCAAAGTGGGGTCCAGAGCTGCCTGAGGCAAGAGTGCTGCTGTAGTAGCGTCTTCTGCCCCTGGGAACTCCCTAGGGGCTACTATCTGGGTGTCCCCTAATTTTTTGCTAAGAAAATCCATGATCCAGCTTGAATTTTTTTTTTATTGTTATTTGTCTCTTTTACATTTTGTATTCCCCTTGGGCAACCCACCACCAATTCACCCGTGATCCATCTCCGTGGTCCCTTGTGTTCTTTTCTACTCCATTTTGAGCCCTTATCCTCCCACCCCCACCCCGAGTGTCTCTCTCATATTTGGCTCCCCTATATTCCTGTTATAAGTGAAACCATTCGATATTTTTCTCTTTCTTTCTGGCTTATTTTGCTGAGTATGATCCCCTCTAATTCCATCCATGTCACTGCGAATTGCATGTGTTTATCTTTTTTGAATGCTAAATAGTATTCCATTGTGTCACACACGTAAATACAAAACGAAAACAGATTAGCGAAAATGAGAAGTCAGCGCCATGAGCAGAGGCACAGATAGTATCCACGCGCGGACTGCGGGATCTGTCCCACTTGCTCACTGTAACTCAACCCTTTGTGGTCCGCTCACGTATTAGTATGTGTTTTTGTCACCAGTATCAGGTGGCCGCTCATGTATTAATACGTGTTCATCTAGTCTCTGGTTTTTCACACCACGGTGGATTTATTTGGAACTAGTAGAAGCTATTTCTTTGATTGTATGCAGTCTAGAAGCTTTACACATTGTTCTGGTGAAAGTGTAAGGTGTTTTATGAGAGATATTACAGTTTTTTTTAATATCCAGTAGTTCAGGAGTTGTGTGTGTGTGTTATTGAATGCTTATACCATTCATGCGGTGGCACAGAAAATGGCCGGCCCCAAGGGCTGGTAAATTTAAAGGGCACCGGCACACAAAGTGTTAAAAAATCAGATGACTCCGTGTTTTCACCTCAATGAGAAGATGGGATCTTTCTGCCACTGCTTATTTTTCATCCTCTTGGACAGTCTTGATCATTGTTCATCTCATAAAATTGGAGTGGATGCTGCCATTTGGCTAATTAATGAAAATGTAGCGTCAAATCTTTAAATCTTTGTGTAAAGTGCCTGCCAGAAGGATCTAGCCCCAAATCAAGAACTGCTTCTCTATATTCTACAAGCTGACCATTGCCATTCTGAGTAAATAGTCCTGAGCTCACTAGATGGCTCCATTATTAGAGATACTGATGATAAAGGCTTTCTTCTGGAGGCAGATGCTGACTTCTGTGTTGACCCCTACAGAGGCAGGTGGGGATACCCAGGAGCAGGATGACCTAGCATCCCCCTTTCTCTACTGCATGGATCTAGAGCCATGGGTGTGAGCCCCTCGAGCAGGACAATGGCTTAGTCATCTCACCAGAGTAGTTCACAGTTCGGGGAATTTAATGGGGGACCGATAAAGATTTTGAATACCTTGAGTATCAACTTTCTTTAATATTCCCTTCTCCTTTGGTGCTTCTTCCCATGCTGTCTCCTGTTCCACTCCTTCACCATAACTGAGTTGCCTTAAAAAGGAAGATATCCAGATTTTGAACTGTATTCTTCAGTTGTGAAATATCTCCAGTTAGATCAACTTTAATCCTTTCGCTGGATATTGTATATGGATGAAAAACTATTTAGGTTGATCTTTGCCCTGACTTTCGGGGCATATGGATTGTTAACTTCACTGGCTGTTTCTCCATTCCTCTCTGCTCGCCTTTGCTGGCCTTCAAGGCTTGAGACTGGTCAACAACTTTTAAGTGGCGACAGTTGCCTAAACTTTGCTGTGAGTTTCTCCACCCCCCAGACCTGAGGACCACTGGCCCACGTGTGGGCTCCTGGTTTGGAGGTGCTGGTCCACAGAGCTGTTAAGAGTCTAGACATGTTTCTGGAGACCCTGCAGGCATCTCCTGCAGCTCTCTCTGCTCCAAACTGGTCCCCAGGTCTGCTGACAGTTCTCTTGGGAGGGAGTGGGTCAGGTCCAAAGACCCACTTTCGTCCTGGTCCTGCTTCCAGAGGTTCTTCTTCTCATTAAGGCTTAAATTGAAATGAATTTCATGTAGTCCTTTTCCCCAAACATTTACTACTTGTGTGACCCTGGATAAATCTACTGAGCTCGTCATGGTTCCATCTGTGAAATGGGAATGATACTCGTTCCTGGTTCTCACTTGCCATGTGCGACCACAGGGATGGAACCGGAGGGGATTAGGCTTAGTGACATAAGTCAGATGCCAATCCCAGATGGTGTCACTTCTATGCGGACTACACAGAAACAAAGCAAAGGCTCAAAACCAAGCCACTAACAAACCCTAGAAATCTGACAATGTCCATAATCTAACTCACTGACCAGGAACCAGACTTACACACACCCGGACACACTCATACATTCACACACTCATACACATGCACACACTCTCACAGTCTTTTTCAGCACTGAGTCTTTATAATTAGGTCCAATCTCCCCATCAGAGTCCAGACTCTGGCTGCAGAAGGAATTAATGACAAAACAAGTCTGTGTACTTTGGAGCAAGCATCATCCTTGCTTCTTTCCTCAGGATGCACCGTGACATCACCCGCCTCGATTGCTTCCCCTCTGAGTTCAAACACTTTGGCTCCGTCCCAAAGGGCATCCAGAGCCAAGAGGCCTTCCCTCCAGCCCACCCACTGGCAGTGGCACCTCACCCCTATAAGCGTTCTTCTCTGAGAAGAGGCTTTGCCAGGGAGTGCTCACTGACCCACCCTCTCTCCCCACCTGAGGTCTAGGCTTCCTTCAGCCTCTTTCCTCACTGACGCTTCTTTGGATTCTTATTGGTTTGACCGGTGCGTTTTGCAGCCACCACCACTACCCGCATGTCCACAGCTGAGTACGCCCAGGCTGTTCTTATCAGTAGTGTGGACACACACACCTCAGGAAAGCTTGAAAATAACCGCAGATGCTGAAATACCTCCCTACGCCCTGTGGTTTGGTAGCATATCATCTGGATTCTAGAAAACCTGATTTGCTCTTCAAGCAAACATTCACCTGGAGGCACCAGGGATAGACTGTTGGGTGTAGTTCTGGTTCTTTCTTTCTCTTCCCAGCTCTGTGACATACACTGAATGACTTCCCTTCCTAAGCCTTAGCTTGCTAATGGGCAGAAGGTGAAAGTTGTCATAAAGCCTGGTCTCAGGACTAAAGAGGGGGGTGAGCCAGCCCTCAGGGCCTGAGAGAAGATATCTTGCTGGGCCAAAGGGAGAAGTCAGGAGAGCTCCAGGGGCTACCTGGAGAAACCTCGAGGCACCCTGTGCTGCCTGTGTGCTGGACTGCCCCGAGCTGCTTCACGGGCTTTTGCAAGCTCTTGGCCTTTGTTGTTGAGATTTCGATCAGCAGTGTCCTGCTGAGCTGACAGTACAGTCTCCTCAAGGGCAGGACAGGGAATGACACCACAGGTAGGCCAGGTCAAGCACCCCATAGGTTGCTTCCGTACAAAGTGTGGCTTTGAATTCAGATGATAAGGACAGAGGTGATGAACAGCACTTCCGGGGAGGGAAGCAGAGGCCAGCTTTGCTAGTGACGTAGTGGGGACAGTGTGTTTCCACGCAGGCGGCTCTGTGACCCCAGAACCAGCAGACGTTCTGGTGGGCTATGCTAGGGAATGAAGAGTGTGCTAATAAACTTCTTGGATTTTACACGATTTGGGCGCCTCTTAGCCACATATAAGTAATGAATAGTCCCTCCGTGTGTTAGTTCTGCTCTCTTAAATGTTTGTGGGTACGGAAGCTGGTGTGGGCACATTCATAAATTGTTGAAATCTGTCTTGAGGGTGGGTGTCTTGTCTTTTTTTTCCTTGAAGCCATCCAATCATTCCGTGGGAATGTGACATGAGATTTGGAGTTCCAATGCCAATGATGTTTACATTTCTCTGTCAAAAAGCCAATATTTCTTCTTCCTAGCGTCTCTGAATAGAAAAAGCAATTTTGATTCAGAGAGTATTCCTCCCCTTAAGATTTCCAAGTTCTGCAGTACTGCCAAGGCTCATGAGCTGAATGAACTTGTCATAAATGGTATGTACTCTACCCACAAGGGTGTAAAGTGGCATTTTGATTAAATTGAAGCAAAGGCAATTTTATTATTACCAGAGAAAATATTCCTGTCTGCCCCTTCCTCCAACTAGCCTCAAGTAGAGGGAGGCTATGTTGCCTATAGTTAGAATTGTTATGAATAATTCTCAATAAAATCAGTAGCTAACAAATGTTGAATTTTCAAGATATAATGGAAATCTTTCTCCATGTAGCTATGCTGTGCACATTCTTGGCGAAGGATGAATTTTGATTTGGATGTGGGAAATCTATTTGTTCAAGCCAAGCACCACTCAAATTTCCATAGGCAGATTATCTGCTGGATAAATTAGCTCAAGGAATTAAAAATAAAAAATCCTAAACTGCCTTTTGCTCAACTCCCCAGAATGTTCCCCTGATTACATCCTGCCTGTTAGATAGCTTGAATTTAGGCAACAGAAAATCATTTTAATAGCTTGCAGTGTTCAGAAATGGGACGTACATTCTTTCCAAAGTGTATGATTTATTCAAGTCAAATGCAAATCAATTCCTCACGTCTTTCCTCCTGTGGCTTATCTATAGCACCCTCTTCCTTCATTAGTTTAGAAAACCAAACACAAAAGCAGAATGCTAGGGAAGCACCTTTGCACCTTAAAAGTGGGGGAAACGTCTGAGTCCTGCCCAACTTCCTCTGGGTCTACAACATCCTGTCTACCCTGGAATCATCCTATCATAGAAGCCTCCACTTTCTGCCTGGTCAGAAGGTCTGGGGTGTACTTGGCAAGATGCAGCTGAGCTCTTCAAGGCACCGACAGTCCTTACAGTTCTCAATAGCAGTCCTCGCATTGCCTCATGCCCCATTACCTTTTTAAAAAAAAAATAAGATTCATTTATTTATGCATACAAGAACTGGGGTACAGGCTAGAGGCATGGGGGTGGTGAGAGGATTCACCAGAGACAGAGCAGGGAGCAGAACAGGCGGATCTACTGAAGTGCACTGCCGAGGGGAGAAGCAGGGGGACAGGAGAGGTCTGCTGTGCCATGTGGGAAGCTCCCTGGCTGGGGATCGAACTCGTGCTGCAGTGGCTGTGGGTAGCTTCATAGTGCTGAGACTTAACCTGTTGCGCCACCAGGGAGGCCCCCTGGTTTTCTTTTGATGAATTGAGTCCACTGTCTTTCCAGATCATCACAGGCCCTGGTCTCTCCCAGTGAAGGCTTAAACATCTTACCATGAAGTTGAAGGGCAAAGTGCCCCCACGGGCTCTAAATTCAACTCCCCAGCATCTATCGTAATGAAGAGTCCAGCCCAGGAGACCCTGGGGATACTATTACTTCTCTGTGTAAGGGAAGTATTACTAACCATGTCACCTCTTTTTGAAGAGACTTTTATAGGTAAAGAAAACAAACCTTCCTACTAAGAGAAGGATGATTCATTGTTCTCTAACAGTGTAGGAGAAACAGAAGGATAACTGGTGGAGAAAGTGTCAAAAGTGAGATGTAAGGAAATTCAAGAGTCCCTCAAAGGCGCTAACCGTTGCTCCATTTTCCTGCCCAATACAGATGTCTGGAGTTTTCATTCTGACAACTTAAAATAGAAATCCAATCATTGAAAGGTCAGAGAATCTGTAGACACTCTCCAAGGTGGTTCTGTGATTCCTGTAGATTGAACAGATGAATGAGTGGGCTCTGCAAATGGCAAAAGAGGACAATTTGCCACCCGTTTCACAAAATAGGAAAATAGCCCCAGAGAGAGATAGGACTTAGTTTTCTGTCAGAATACCATAAATACTGAACTCTGACAAGGTCAAAAGTCATGCTTTCCATACATCACATTTGTTCTGGAATGATCAGTGCATCTCCCAAGCAAACTAGACAGGGCAATCAAAGGTCAATCATAGGTAACCTGACCTTTATAAAGCAAAGTGGGTGATGGGTACAAAATGGCTTCTATTCTTAATGATATTTGTGTTTTTCTGGGCTGCTCTGTCAGATCTCCCTGAAGGGTGTGTGTGAAGACACTTAGAGGCTAGAAGGGAAATTTCAAAGACGCCTGAGAAATAACCAATGTAATAATTGTTGATGAGAAAAAAATGGCCACTAAAACTCCCTCTCTCTCTTCCTCTCATTCTCTTTCCTTCTTCAGCTCTACTCTCTTGGACTGTCGCCACAGCCATCAGCAGCAAATTAAATGCTTATGAAATGTCAGGTAGTGAGAAAGGAGGTTGGGACACACCTTCATTTAATCCTCCTAACAAGCCTGTCATCTGCATATTTTCAGGAGGGTAAACAGAGGCTTAAAGAGGTTGAGTAACATGCAAAAGTGCAGTTAATCTTGCACTTGATTTCCTAGTGATTCAGCAGTCTCATGTCTGCCAGCCCAGCATCTCATCCTTGTAGTAGACCTCAAAGATGTGTAAGAACTAACTAGGGGTCAACAGAGTCAGAACTATTGGGATGGAATCAAAGGAACTGCAAGGGTAACCTGTTGCTCCGGATATGGAGGCAAATTATTAATAGGCTGTGCTTTTAAAAACTTGCCCTGGTACTTCCTTCTGGTGGGGGTATCCGAATGAGGTTCCGGAGTCATGAATATGGATTATTAAGAACTGAATGGGGTCAGATATTTAGGCACATGAGATCTGCATGATAAATATCCAATTGTTTTCCTACAGTGCATTCATTTCCACAAATCATTTCCTTGGGTCTTAAAAGCCTATTAACATAGCCCTTCAACTACTCAAGTTGCAAAATAGCATGATTTTTAATGTTTTCTGTCCAAAGTTATTGAAAATATTAAGATAAAAGAAAGATTCCTAAAACAGACTTTGTTCTACCAAGCCAAGAAGTGAAGGTATTAGCAGTTTTAATACGGTTTGGGAAGGGGAAGGGAGCAGAGGGGCCATGGGGGGCGGGGGCTACATGGGGTGCCTGTTTCATTCTAACTCTGCTTTATGTCCCCTGGATTTGTTACCAGCTGCGTTCATGGTTTCTCCGTTTGGTCCCAGTGGCCAAATCTGACCCGGCCCCCTCACTCCCCCCTTCCTTGTTTTAAATGAGATCTGGTTTTACTTAGATGAATTAAATGTCACTATATTTGTTTCTGTGAATTGTTCCAGCAAAAATTACAGCATCAATGTCTGACTTTAAATGTCTGTAAGACTGTCTGCCTCTCTGGGCTATTTATAGTTGCCTTTTAAAAGTTCTAATAAATGCTTTTAGATTGCTGTTGGTTTGTTTTCCCTTTATAGAGCCTCAGAGTTGGTACACTTCAAAGTATCCACTGAAAGCACCTGCTTTTCTTTTATGTAAGAGTAATGCAGTTCTTTGTAAACTTTTAGAAAGTATAAGCAAATAAAAGAAAAAGGAGAGGGAAAAAAATCATCTCATCAGACTGAGGTCCGTGATGAGCTTTTTGTCATGGATCGGTCTATCTTTTCTCCATTTTAAAATGTCTTTAAAATGTTTAAAAGCCCTAGATTATAAAAACTGTCTTATAATTCTGTTTCTCCCATTAATAATAGGTTTTATGTTTTTTCTCTGCCATTCTTCGACTCCATTACTTTTAAATAGTTACATTAAAAGTCCTGATCCTACCATTGCCTATAAAACAATTTTGTATTTAGTAGCTGACTAGACCAAAGACAAATTAGCCAGTCTCCTATGATCATCCGTGATAATTTCTTTGGGACAAATTGCTGTAAATGGAATGGCTGGATGAGTGTGCCAAAATCATAGAATATTGACCCATAGCCAGCACACCTCCAGAAACAATTCAAATGGGTTATGCATATATAGTTTACATCACACATATATATAATCTTTAAAATGACAAGACAATACCATGCATTAGTGTTAGGTACATTTTTTTTTTTAATTCCAGATTTTCAGGGAGCATGGTGAGATGCCAGTATCAGTGAAATCTCCAGTTCTAGGAAAGCTGCGAAGCAAAAACAAATTATATGACTTAACAAAAGAAGTCTCCAAACATAGATGGTGGGGGCAGGGACAGGATAATGGGAGTAATTAAGAGCTAGTGTTTGAAGAACTGTCAGAACTGGGGTTTTTACAGTTCTAGGAATGCTGATTCTCTAACTAGGACTGAAATCATCTTGAGAATAAATATCATCTTTGTATCGCTAAATTACTTATTAATTCATTCCTTTAAAGTAGAATCAGTGAGTGCCTGTGTCCTGCATATTGCACTAGCTCCGGGGATGCAGTGGTAAATAAAACAACTGGAACTTTTCTCATAGAGTTTACAGTCCATCCCATGGGGGTAATCCAGCCGACACACAACTAAATCAGTCAGTAGTGGTGTTTTGAAATGAATAGTGGTGTGGGAAAGGTTTTATTATTTTTTCCATTTTCATCAGACAAGTCCTCTCCCAAAAGGTAACATTAAAGGTGAGACGTCAGTGATGATAAAAAGCCACTTCAGCGAAAAGGGTGTGCAAAGACCCAGGGGCAGGAATAGCTTTGTGTATTCGAGTGGAGCTTAGTAAACTTTTTCTGTAAAGAGAATGATAAGCCAATGTCTTAGGCTTTGTAGTCTTTTGCAACTACTCGAGTCAGAGATAGTAAAACTGACAATGAGTAGCTGTTGATGATATATAAACAGTGGCCTGACTGTGTTTCAATAAAATTTTATGCAACCAGTGAGCCAGAATTATCCCTTAGGCTGTAGCTTTCTGACTCCTATGAGGAAGGAAGATTCAACATCATAGTAGGAGCTACTTTCCAGGGGTGGGCAGAAGTCCAATGTATGTAATCAATAGTGATATGCAGGGCCTCCCTGGTGGCGCAACGAGTTAAGTCTCAGCACTGTGAAGCCGTCGGCAGCCACTGCAGCATGCGTTCAATACCCGGCCAGGAAGATTCCCAAATGGCACAGCAGACCCCGTCTGTCTCCCCGCTACTCCCCTCAGCAGTGTACTTCAGTAGATCCACCTGTTCTGCTCCCCACTCTGTCTCTAGTGAATCCTCTCACCACTCCCCCACACCTCTGGCCTACACCCCGGCTCTTGTATTCATAAATAAATAAATCTTTAAAAAAATTAAAAAATAGTGACGTGTATCATCTACACAGTACAGATTATGCAAATTAATTGTAGTGGGAAGACACTGCAGGATTTTAAGACAACCAGTGACAGGTTTTGATTTTTTTCTTTAAACAAGAGTAGACTGAAGTACAGCAAGGGCAGAAATAGATTTGTAGAAAGTAGTTTTGGTCTATTGAAGATGTGGTGATTTGGACCACGCTGAGATGTGTTTCAACTTCAGGTCTGCTTTGAAGGTGAGCGAACAAGACTTGGTAACAGTTTGTGTGATGGCGTAAAGGAGAGTGATTAGGCCATATACTTGCCTAGGGGAGATATTTTAGAACGTAATTTAAGTGAAATTTTAACCAAATTTTCCATACTGCAAACAACAAAAAATAGCGTTGGTTGACGGAAGCAGGAAATAAAAAATCAAAATGATATCAGATAGCTGACAGCATGAAAGAAGCGTGAAGACTGACAACCTGTCTGACCAGAAGTAAGAGACCAAATAAGATGAAAATCTATCTCGGGGTCTGTCTCCCAAGGAGCTTCTGCAGGCATCTCCCAGGTGACGCCGACAAACCTCCTTGCCTCCGGTCTCCCAACGCCTTGGAGTTTTGTATAATAGGACTCAGCACCTTCCTGTCACTTCTTCAGGAATCAGAGTCCTGTTGTGATTGGCCTCTCCTGGGTCACATGACGCAGCGCCAGGGCCAGGGCAAAGAAACACTGGCCTGAGAAGGGACTTCTCCCACCTCCAGGCCTCACCCTCCTCCCAGCCGCCATCATCTCTTACCTGATCATCAAGATGTCTTCCTGGCTTACCTCCCTTCGTCTACTTTTCAGTTTCTCCACCCAATTTCCCACCGGACAGCCACACTGATTTTTTTTAAATGAAATAAATGTATTAAAAAATAAAATAAATAAAACGCAAGCCTTATCATGCCATGACCTTGATTAAGATGCTCCAGATATTTTCACTGCTCTTAGGGCAAAGATCCAAATCCTGAATTCTAGATCTTTTATACTGTCTCTGTCTCTCTTTTCACTTTAACTCCTCCCATCCTTCTCCCATCCCGGGTGTTAAATTCAGATCTTTGGAACAGACGCCCTATTCCAAAGACATCTAAGTGTCTCAGAAGCTTTGCAAATGCTGTTCCTCTGTCTGGAAAATGCTTCCTTCTTCTTATTCTCCTTAACGTGCCTTTATCTTCCAGGTGTAGCTCAGAAGTCTCGCCCAGACTAGGTAAAACCCTGGGATAAGCTATGGCAAGCAACGCAGGAGAAAGATTTCCTCAAGTTGAGAGCTAAAGGAGGA
Source organism: Scalopus aquaticus (assembly GCA_004024925.1). NCBI lineage: Eukaryota > Metazoa > Chordata > Mammalia > Eulipotyphla > Talpidae > Scalopus > Scalopus aquaticus. Next base: position 11,196 of record PVIJ01013611.1, on the reverse strand, counting down.
TGGTCAATGATAAGAGCGCCCAGGGTCCTAGCCAGTGTACTCTTTGTATTGTCATTTAATACCTCACAGGAGCATTGTGACGTAAAGCAACTTTGTCTCCATGTTTTAAATTACTGCACTGAGACGTAAAGATATTTGTCTGATGCTGGTGTCAGGCAGCCCAGATATGGCTGAACCATCACTGGCACTCCATTCTTCGCTCTCCATGTTCCTGCCCTTCGACCAGGCCACGCTGCACTATGTTGTCAGCCTGGTGACAAGAGCCAGGTCTTTATGTTTCCAGTAAGGACGATCACTCTGGAAACTGGCAAGAGCTGAGTTAGAAGGCTGTCAGGGCCTCCCTGGTGGCGCAAGGGCTTAAGTCTCAGCCCTATGAAGCTGTCCTCAGCCATTGCACCCACCACGAGTTGTTTTTTTTTTTTTAAAGATTTCTTTTTTATTTATACACGCAAGCTGGGGTACAGGCCAGAGACGTGGGGCGGCGAGAGGGTTCACCAGAGACAGAGTGGGGAGCAGAACAGGCAGATCAGAAATACACTGCTGAGGGGAGCAGCGGGCGAGGCAGGAGAGGTCTGCCGCACCATGTGGGATTCTCCCTGGCTGGGCGTTGAACTCGCGTCGCCGCTGCCGACAGCTCCACAGCGCAGCGCTTAACCACTGCACCACCAGGGAGGCCCACCAACCACGAGTTTGATCCCCAGCCAAGAGGCTCCCACATGGCGCAGCAGACCTCTCCCGCCTCACCCGCTGCTCGTACTTCAGTAGATCTGTCTGTTTTGCTCCCCACTCTGTCTCTGGTGAACCCTCTCACCACCCCACACCTCTGGCCTGCACCCCAGCTTGTATGCAGAAATAACTAAATCTTAAAAAAAAAAAAAAAAGAAGAAGAAGAAGAAGAAGGCCTTCACGTGCGCTGGGGGAGACCCGGCATTCGGGATTCACAGCCGGAGTCCAGTGAGAAGATGCACATATGATCCAGAAAGATGGTCCTGAGGAGACTCACATCTTAAACTTTTACGCTTAGAATAAGGGATGCAGCAGCCGAAGGACACCTACGAATAGTGAGACCCTTAAGCAGACAGCGACTGTGTGGAAACCGTCAAAATTGGAGGGGAACCCAGAGCCTCGTGGGGGGCCAGGGGAGGGTGAGCCTGGCAGTGCTGGACCTCCCGTTCTCCTGGGCACCGTCCTCCCTGGCTCCAAGAATTCCTTCTTTAGTAGTAGGATTTTTGTGCTTTCGTGTTTCTTGGTGCCCAGCTCTCAAATGCCGATCCTGCAAAGGTGGGGCCCTTCTCATTAATTCCTGAGTGAGTGGGTCTGGCACACGGCATGACCTCCACTTAGAAAAATGAAAAACAAGAACAAAAACAGTAACACACTCTCCAGTGGAGAATTTTAGAGGCCTCTGGGGAAGTCAGTCCTTTTCTGGGGAAAACTGACCTGTGATCTTTAAACGGCTGCATGAGATCTTAGATCTGCACCAGCCCAGATCCTGCTCCCAGCGAACTCAGAGCAACTGGCTGGCATCCAACCAGGTCGGGGAGGGGCAAGCTGATTTGCAAGATAAGAGCCTGAGAAACCTTTAGGGCCATCTTAATAAAGCATGCACATATACTTTGCAACAAATGCAATCACCTTGTGCATTTCCAAGTTGTGCCAAATTTTGCCTTGTGTCCTTGAGGTTGGTTGGCTGCTCAGAGCAGGTAACTATGAAATTCGTACACTCACCTGAAAGTATCTGTACTTGTGCACAAGAGAGAAAGGAGGGCCTCCTTGGTGGCACAAGGGTTAAAGTCTCAGTGCTATCAAGCTATCATCAGCCACTGCAGCCCGAGTTTGATCCCCAGCCAGGGAGCTTCCCACATGGCGCAGCAGACCTCTCCTGTCTCCCTGCTGCTCCCCTCAGCAGTGTACTTCAGTAGGTCTGCCTGTTCTGTTCCCCACTCTGTCTCTGGTGAATTCTCTCACCACCCCCCACCTCTGCCCTACACCCCAGCTTGTATGCATAAATAAATAAATATTTAAAAAGAGAGAGAGAAAAAAGAGAGAGAAAGAAAAGAAAGAGAAAGAGAAGAGGAGGAGGGGAGGAGGAGGAGAGTTGGGAGAGCTCCATGTGGTGATAGTCTTGAAAGAAGAAAGATCCTGGGGTTTGGGGGAACTGGTAGAACAGAGGTGGGGGGTCGGGGGTTCCCCTGCTGCAGTGCAAGCTGAGAGCTATTTGAAACAGTTAAAACAGATGCTCTGGTACTTTACAGAGGTACAAGTGAGTCCCTATGGGATTGAGTCACAAGGTAAACACTGAATAAGGACGCTGAGGCGAGCGCAGGGAAATATGGCCTCCCAGTCATGGTCTCATTCAGCCGGCACGTCAGCGGAGCCACATGATGCTTCTGCCCCAGTCATGGTGGGGATTCTGAGGGTCAGAGAAGCGCTTTGCACAAGCCACTCAGGACCTTGAGGACAGACCCAGAGCTGAGCCTGCCTCCTCATTCTCTACAAGGCCAAAAGAGATGGTGTTTCAGATGCCTTCTTAGGAAGGAAATTTGATTTTTAAGCCAGAATCCTTCAGAGTTATCATTTGCATTTGTGTTGGCACCCCTTGACATCCATAAGATGGAGAAACACAACCCCAGACTGCAGATTTCTTTTTCTTTCTAAAACAGCATCATTTCGGTGAGGCAGAGTATTGTATTGGGATGTAGATGTTACATAAGGAAAAGCCAGACCAGAAATTGGCTCCCCAGATAAAGTCAGGAGCAGCAGGCCCCCCCGGATTTCTGCTTCTCCTTCCCAGCTCTCAGCTGAGCTGCTGGCTCCGAGTATACTCGCCTGTCATAAGCTGATAAAGCGTTCTTAAATTTTTTCAGGAGAAACTGTGAAGCAATACCAAGAAAGAAGTAAAATCCATGGTGACTGAGAAGCTGAACAAGAGTGGGAGGGCAAGACTGGGGGGCAGGAGAGGACAGAGGCAGCAGAAGCTGGGGAGCCAGCCCAGCTCGGCTCTTGAAATCGAAATCGGGTGCAGGGATTTACCCACAAAGGACAAACAGATTAGCGAGAGGGAGGATTTGGAGAAGTATGCACGGTGTTCCGCAGCTCCTGGGTGAAGCTGGGGTTCAGTGACTGACCCCAGAGAACCACCCAAGTGGCTGAATATCTGTGAGGGTCCCAGGCAAGGCAAGGCTCAGTTGTGATCCCGGAGCCACAAGTTGTGGCCCCGATTTTGAGCAAAAAAACCTCACTGTCTTGGGTTCTGTCTTCACTCATGGCCACACTGCTCACTCTGTTCCCCAGCAAGCAGAGGCCACCCATGGGTGCCATCTGCCTAAACCACCCACCCCACACCTGGAGAGCCCCACCCTAGCAGTCTTTAGTTCAAAGACAGGGTCCTGCACAGGGAATACAGCCGCCTTCTCTACTTCTCCCATCAGCTCTTGAGCTCCCTCTAAAATCTCTCCTCTCATCCGTCGGTTGCCGGGAAAAGTAAGCTGATGGCCAATGAGAAGTCATCTGTCCGCGAAGAAGGGCCGTGTGAACTGCAAAGGCTGTGGGTGTTATTTGTTGAATTTTATGACAGTTATGTTAGACCGTATTTGTGGTGCTTCTCAAATGCTACAAAGACAATTGCTCTAACTATTAATATAGTTTTATTAAGTCGCTGCTAAAGACAAGGTAGAATTTCGTTATCAAGGGTGGTCAAGCCTTAGCCGTTGCTGTGGACCCACCGCATGCTAATGAGATGCTTACACTTGAACCAGCAACAAGGGTAGCCTGTTTTGTCCATAGCTGAACTCGAGAAGATGCTGCAAAATGGCGAGTGTGACTGAGGCACATTTGCATATCAAGAAACTGGGGACAGAAACAGGATGCCCATTTGTTCATTCGAGAACGCTGCCTGTCTTGTGCCCCATTTGCAGTGTTTCATCTGAAATGTGCTCAGTCAGTAAAGGCTACTTCCTGATTCATTCAGAGATCTAGAAAATTGAAGACTAGAAACCCATCCCACTAGTGAAAGTAGACAAAGGGACTTTTTATTTTTTAAGTCTGAACTTAACGAGCAAGGGCTGAGAAAAGTCACTGCAGGGTTGAGTCTCTTAAGTGTCCCCACAGGAACAGTCCATCTGGGAGTGTGTCAGTGTTTTCCTAAGTGTCTTTAAGTTGTAATGAACTTAGATGGTATCTCACTATCGTGACTACCACAACTGTGCTGCCTGTTACTCCAGGAAGCTTAGGAGACCTCCAGGTCACGGCCAGGTGGGGCTGGTTCTTCTCCTGCCTGTGTCGTGAGTGATCGGGCAAAACAGTTTGAAATTGGTGCAGAAGGGGAGCTTGCCTGATTCAACATTTACTTTAAAACTTAATATTCCACAATTTTTTAAAAGATTTATGTTATGCAGACAAGAGCTAGGGTGCAGGCCAGAGATGTGAGGGGTGAGAAGATCACCAGAGATAGAGTGAGGAGCAAAACAGGCGGATCTACTGAAGTACACTGCTGAGGGGAGCAGCGGGGAGACAGGAGAGGTCTGCTGCACCATGTGGGAAGCTCCCTGGCTGGGGAACAAACTCGTGCTGCAGTGGCTGCGGATAGCTTCATAGTGCTGAGACTTAACCCCTTGCGCCTAGAGGGGCCAATATTCCACAATTTTTACTGACAGTGGTCAAATGCCATTTGAATAGAAAAGACTTTTCCAGGGCCTCCCTGGTGGTGCAGCGGTTGAGCGCTGCGCTGTGGAGCTGTCGGCAGCTGCGATGCGAGTTCGACGCCCAGCCTGGGAGAATCCCACATGGTGCGGCAGACCTCTCCTGCCTCACCCGCTGCTCCCCTCACCAGTGTATTTCTGATCTGCCTGTTCTGCTCCCCACTCTGTCTCTGGTGAACCCTCTCGCCGCCCCACGCCTCTGATCTGTACCCCAGCTTGTATGTATAAATAAATAAATCTTTTAAAAAAAAAAAAAGACTTTTCCAACCAATAACATAGTCGCTATCAGAAATTGAGGGGTACGAGGTACAAAACGGGAATACAGAAATGATACCATGCAGGTGGCTTCTCACGACGGAATTAAGGGTGACCCCATGATTATTAAAGCACTTGGGCACCTTTAAAGCCAGCTTTCAGTCCTGAGCAACACAAGGGTCAAATCTAGAATGCCGGGTCAATCAACCAGCCTTAGCCTCTTGTCTTTCAATGGCAAACAGTTGGAAAGTTCTGAAATGAACACAGTCTACTAAACAAGAGATGAACCCTTACTGCTCTGGTCTAGCCAGTTTGACAAAAGTGCCTTTGTATATTTCTTTGCTCATCGTGTAGACTGAGCAATGGTTAGGACGCCATAAAATTCATCTTGTTATCTTCTGTCCTTTAGCTTAAAGAAAAATGTCTTTGGAAAAAGTACATTGGGTGCATGACTGGAGAATCAAAGAATCAGAGGAATAAAATATAGGCCCCTCACGGGATCTGCCGAGAGTGCTTCTCTGGATGAGTGAAGTGTTCATCTCTGTAATCCATCCTGACGCAGTGGAATCAGGACAGAATTCTCCCAGCTGCAGTTGTACCCCTGAAATGGTTACATTACTCAGAAATAATTCAAATCTGCTCACTGGTAGCTTGTAGTCATTGAAAATTCATTTGCCAATTAGCATACCATGGAAGGTGATTTGAATGGCTTGTTGCTAATAGTTGTTGGTGCTACTGAAATGCAGAGGGTGCCAACCAAATGCCATTTCAAGAAAAAAACCTTTCATTTTTCTCCTTTGGCAACAGAAAAGAGCAGAGTCCCCCAGTAGCTTCTGATTTATGAGCTGTACTTTCTTCTTCTCAGATTCCCACAAAGAGTGCAGTTCCCTATAAGGACCTGGGTTGGACGCCTTGAGCAAGAAAACAATCCTATCTCCAAATCTGCTTTTTAATTCGAAATCCTAGGGGCTTTTGATGATAACTAGCCCCATTTTCATGCCTAGAATAATCAGGGTGAGAGAGGAGACTAAGAGCCCAGTCTGAAGGTGTTCTTCAACCACCCATCAGAGAGGCCCCTATAAGGAAGGCTGTATGTTCCACAAAATTTGTGGAAGTATTTTACATTCAACATTCCGGTGAGCATTTTGTCTGCCTTGGTTGCATCCTGGAATTGTACAGTTGTCTCCCCAAATCACAGTGGGTGCTGACAAAAGAGAGGATGTAACCCCTCAAAGCAGATGTGGAGATCTGGTGCGTGAAGTGTCTGGTGGGGGAGGGGGGCTCGGGGGGGTGGACACACAGAAACTCTACATGACTTACGGGGTGTGTTTGGCCCTAAGCAGACTCCGGGCTCCTACTGGGGCACCACACAAAGTGTTTATTGTAAAGTGGGCCTGATCCCTGGAGAAGAAAAGTGACTGGAGAGAAATTAACCCTTGCAGCTGGCCTTGAGGAAGGCCTGGAGAAGTACGAGTGATAAATTTCTCTGTCTGGTTTCAAGTGGGGTGAATTGGGCTGGCAGTGGGGGCGGGCGGAGGGGGTCCTCACTATTCCTCCTGCATTTCTATGCAGCTGACTGACTATCCTTGAAAGTCTCCCCTTCCCCTTCATTCCCTTCCCTCGTCTAGCTCAGATAGACTAATAAGTACTAAATTGATCTGAATTAAAATCGGGTTGCAGGTACCTCTTTTATTCCCCCTCCCCCCACATAAAAGCCACAAAAATCACTTAACATTGCATTTTCTAAAATCTACTTCCAAACTTGAGCTGGGAAATCCACTGGCCTGTATCAGGAAGGTGGTAAGAACTGAAACACTCACTTTAAAGGAAGAACAAGGATGTCGTGGAGGAACGACTGAAATCCTTGGAATACAGGGAGGAGCAGGAGAGAAGGTTCCGTTGCTGCCTGCTCCCTTTAAGAGGAAAACAAGATTAGCAACTCTGGCAAATTTTCGGCTTCTATTCAGAAGGAAAGAGAAAAGATTCCAGTGTCGAAAAAGGGAGTTGGGGGGTGGCGGGGAGGATGGCTATTCAGAGACAAAGGCAGAGCAATTTTATACCTTCTTGAAAGCATACCTGGGAGTGGTTTTAACTCCTCTGGGGTTAAGAGAGGTTTTTTTTCTTCTCAAGACCAAATTGTAGAGCAAGGGTAGAGTTTAATCTGAAAGTGTCCCTGTCTGTCCTGTTCCATCCTGAGAAGTACACTCCGTGGAAGTGAAATAATCTACAGATGCTGAAGCTGAAGGAGTTTCTATTCCAGCAGCCTGTACGTAAGTGACATTTTAACATGAAGGTCGAAACTCTGACTTGTCTCCTTCTTCTAAGAGAACCATCTGACTTCATCACAAAGCTTGTAAAAGTGCTAAACAAATATCTGAGTTACTGCTTTTTTACAGGAGAGATTTTTTTTTTAATGCCCTCATGCCAGAAGAGTCTACAAAAATAAGATATTTTCTTATGTCGGGACAGAAAAGGTAGTGCGGCTTCATTTGGGATAATTATAGTGTTTAGTCAAGCCGTACACATATATAAAAAATGTTATTTTTTCTAATTGCATATTTTGTTCCCGTAATGACTGAGTTGGATTCGAAACTGAAATGCGTAATCAATACTGAATGTCTCTATCATTCAAATGAAATCTTAGCTACTTCAGATGGCGTGAAATTGCTTCAAATTTGGCAAATTGCTAGAAAGATGGAAATTAAAAACTAAAGCATAAGTGTGCTTCTTCTTTTCCTTCTTTATTTTTTTATCTTTTAGGTTGTAACTGAAAATCCAAACCAAGAAGCAGAAACCCACCTAGAACTATTTCCATCACCTACATCACCTACATGCCCCAGGGGCACAAGGGAAAATGAACTACTACAGTAGCAACTACCCCATTGTCAATGTGGACCCCAAGTACCCAGGCTACCCCCCAGAGTACACGGTGGCGGAGAAGAGAAGAGCCAGGCGACGCCTGCTCCACAAAGATGGCAGCTGCAACGTCTACTTCAAGCACATTTTTGGAGAATGGGGGAGCTACGTGGTCGACATCTTCACGACGCTGGTGGACACCAAGTGGCGCCATATGTTCGTGATATTCTCCTTATCTTACATCCTCTCCTGGTTGATCTTCGGCTCTGTCTTCTGGCTCATCGCCTTCCACCACGGAGATCTGCTCAGCGACCCAGACATCACGCCTTGTGTGGACAACGTCCATTCCTTCACCGGCGCGTTCCTGTTCTCCCTTGAGACCCAGACCACCATAGGTTACGGCTACCGCTGCGTCACCGAGGAGTGCTCCGTGGCAGTGCTCACCGTCATCCTTCAGTCCATCCTGAGCTGCATCATCAACACCTTCATCATCGGCGCTGCCTTGGCCAAAATGGCAACCGCTCGCAAGAGAGCCCAGACCATTCGCTTCAGCTACTTTGCACTGATAGGCATGAGAGATGGGAAGCTCTGCCTCATGTGGCGCATTGGCGACTTCCGGCCGAACCACGTGGTAGAGGGCACCGTGAGAGCTCAGCTGCTCCGCTACACAGAGGACAGCGAAGGGCGGATGACGATGGCGTTTAAAGACCTCAAGCTCGTCAATGACCAGATCATCCTTGTCACACCCGTAACGATTGTTCATGAGATTGACCACGAGAGCCCTCTCTATGCCCTTGACCGAAAAGCAGTGGCCAAAGATAACTTTGAGATTTTGGTGACGTTCATCTATACTGGGGACTCCACGGGGACATCCCACCAATCCAGGAGTTCTTATGTTCCCCGAGAAATTCTCTGGGGCCATAGGTTCAACGACGTCTTGGAAGTTAAGAGGAAATACTACAGAGTCAACTGCTTGCAGTTCGAGGGCAGTGTCGAGGTGTATGCGCCCTTCTGCAGCGCCAAGCAGTTGGACTGGAAGGACCAGCAGCTCCACAGCATGGAGAAAGCCCCACCGGCCCGCAGATCCGGGACATCTGACACCAAGGTCAGAAGAAGGTCATTTAGTGCAGTGGCCATTGTCAGCAGCTGTGAAAACCCGGAGGAGACCAGCACCTCTGCCATAGATGAGTATAAGGAACTACCTTATCAGAAAGCTCTCCTGACCTTAAATAGAATCTCTGTAGAATCTCAAATGTAGTCCGATCTTGTCACTAGGGCTCCCTTCCATCATCTTATTCTCTAGCCAATCACTTTAAGGCAAATAGTTATAAACAGGGCTTTTAAAGAATGCTATATCTACATTTGATGGTGATAGGATAAGTAGAATGGGTTAAACTTGATATAAAAATAATCTAAAATTACACAATTTCTAATCATTAAAAAAGGTGGTTTTTTGCTAGCAAATTTTGTTTTAGCGATGGTGTTACAATGCAGTTTGTTAACAATTCATTGATGGTTATCTCCCTTTTTTGTCTCCTAGACTTGTATTTTCAATGGGAGGTGTAATGGGGAATAAAGGTAGAATGAGGGAATAAATAAATACAGGAACACAGGCAGTCATGATGCATAATAAACCCTTAAATGTTTAAAAATTGAATAGTACGAGTGGGTTCCTATAAATACCTTGTATCATCTAACCAAGGTATGTGAGATATGCATTCAGTATACTGTAATGTTGAGATACCTCACTCTGAAATCAACTGTCCAACCCAGTCCCCATGTCTAAGAGTCAGCAAGCAGAAGTAGTCACCAGAAATAGGCCAAAAACAGCTCACGTTACCAGTGTCACCCATGCTACCAGTTCAGTCTCCTGCTGCCACTTGCCTGGCTAATGATCAACTAGGGCTAGAAGCTATTTTTCTCTAGCTCATGAAGCAGAAGACATTATTATTCAGACCTGTTTTTTTTTTTTCTTTCTTAAATACCTCTGTTGACTCAAAAAAAAGCTTTCTATGGAAGAGCAGGTGGCTTTCTAAGGCAACCAGAACCTCTCTAGGTTCTTTGACAAGGAGGTTCCTGTGACCAATTCCCACCTTCTCCAAGGACAGATGAAGGACTGGGATCTCAGAGATGGGGTACAGGGATGGGTGGCAGATCCTTTGAATGAAAATGTATTCATGTGTTTTGAACAACTACAACTTTGGCCGGTTACAGAAGGGATAGAACTTAGGGGAAGAAGATGACCAGAGAGGTATTTATTTGTACCCAGAAATTATGTATATTTCCTATCTTGGTGACTTTACAAAACAAATAACTTGAATTGTGGATTTTAAGAAATTCTTCCATTGAACTTGGAACAATCATTGAAATGAAAGATTTTGTGAAATGTAATTAAACTGATTTTATGCGTATTATGAAGTAGATAAGCTGATTGGAATAGAATTGCTTAAATTTTAGGATATAAGACAAATTTGTATACTCTTTCGTTGTTAAAAGATGTTGAGCGTGATTACTTTGAGCAAAAATCCAATCACCTGTGAATGAAGAGCTACTTTAAGCTTTATAAATTGAAGACTTATTTGATACATTCAGAATTACCTGTTTTATTTTTACATTGTGCTGAGCTCACCGTAACTATATACCATAGGTTTTTTTTGTTATTTACACACATAGTTTTTACTTTTTCTGTAAAAACTCCCTTTTCCCTCTCCACTTAAAACTCACAAGTCAGTTGAATTGAATCACATAATCCAAAAGTTACCAATAAAAATAAAATAGATAGATATGTAAAGTCTTTTCCTACCTTCCTTTTTTCTTCCTTCTTCCTTTTTGCTTTCGCTTTCTTTTGTCTGGGAGAAATAGTTACTTTTTAAATGTACACATGTAAATCTTTTCTTCTTCTTTTATGAATATTCAGATCATGCAAGTTGCAAAATTGTCCTGAAAGTTCACATCAGAGATCAAAATAATGCATTTTCCCCCTGCCTTGCTTTAGGGATGCAAAATCCATTTTTAAAATTGCACAGGCTGCAGGTTTGGGGTTTAGCGCCCCTGTGACCGAGCTAGAGTATTCCAGTACAGTAAGTAGAAAACCAGCACCACGACACAAATGCACCCCCCTTTCAGCTTACTCCACACACATCTAGTTTCATCTTCCTTCGCTGCACTTCCTGCACTCCGCCTCCCCTCATCTTGCTAGAAGCATCGATGTCCAATAAATACTCCCTGTTGCACGCACCTTCCAGTCACCCTACCAGACCAGCATGTGAAATCGGCACGCCCAGCTCAAGTGCACCTCAGATTTTCTGCTTAGATCTCCAACATGGTTGAACACACCCATGAGTCACTTAATAATAAAGATCTTTTTCTTAAAAGATTCATTTAT
>PVIJ01013610.1:0-44408 GCA_004024925.1 Scalopus aquaticus | reverse complement strand
GGCACAAAATGGAAGAGAGGAGAATACAGGGGACCATGGAGATGGATCACGGGTGAATTGGTGGTGGGCTGCCCAAGGGGAATACAAAATGTAAAAGACATAAATAACAATAAAAAAAGTAGTATTTAATCAGCATTATGTACCAGGCAGTGTACATAATGTAGGTACTTTACATTTATAGTCTTAAAGCCTCAGAGTAACGCAATAGGGTACTTTTTTTGGGGTCTAGTATTCCTGTCTCCCATCTTTTGCTAATAATGTTTTTCTTCCTTAGAAGACTTGGTCTCATCGAGTCCACAGAGTTCTAGTGGAGTTTCTAAATATGTAGCCACGGGAGGAGTAGGACTATTGATTGTTCTTCACTCCCGTTCTGTGTATATTTATGTGTCCATAGGATAAACATAGGCCCCAAAGAATTGAAGTTTCAAGTCATGCTATCTGCAAATGAATAGAAGTTCATTTACTCCTTTCAGATTCTCTATGTGTATATTTGTGTATCTGTACATGCATACACACACAAAACACATATACCCTATTTTAGCCTTATAGTTACTTTACAATTAAGTTGAAAATAAGTGTGAATTTGCAGAATCATCTGAGAGATCATAGAACTTTTTTCTTTGAAATCTTCGTATGATAAGTTATATTAAAATATTTCCTAATAGTCCTAATCAGAGCTTAAATCAGAGCTAGACATACAGTTGTTGCTATTAGTTAAAACAAATTCATGAGTACTGAAAGGTAATTTGGAGGTCATTTACTTATTATATCTGGAAGTTAGCAGTGGATATAGAAGTCTATAAACCTGGTCTATAAACCTATTCATAAAAACAGAAACTCTCTCAAAAATCTTGTTCATAGGTTTTGCAGTTGCAAAGACATTACGCTTTTACTTGATTGAATGCTTCTTTTAAGTTCTTGATTTTATTTCATTTTAAACATTAATGCCATGATTACCATAATTTAATATGTTTTATTCCTGGAAACTTTTAATTCTTCTTTCTGTAACACACCCGTGTTCTACGATTTTATGCATTTACTGTATCATTTATGTTACTCATTAAAATTATATAAACATAGTAGACCTGAATCTATTTGCCTTTAGCTCTTCCTTTGTATTTCTTCTCCTTAACCAGCTTTGTTGAGTTATAATCGACAAATACAATTGTATGAATTTAAGGTACACATGAAATTTGTTTGCATCATTAAAATTACTTCCCCACTGTAGTTTTCACTGAAACTTCATTTGAGCAGTTTGAGACTTTTCCCTACAGAGTAACTACAAAGTAATATAAAATTGACATTGGAAAATATATTAATAAAATTTACATAGAGGATTTTGTTTAAGAATCTTAGAGCATATATGAGCAAGGTAATCTTCTTATATATTGGCATCCCTGTGATCCTTGGCAAGTGATAATGTTTTTATTTTATGGAAGTGGGAAGGAGGATGAGAACTAGACACCAATTAATTTACTTTCAGTAAAATGGACTTTATCTTCAATTTGAGTGAGGCACAAATACTAGTTCCTTTGTTCCTTGGATCATCCTTCTTCTTCACTTTTATGTCTACGTGAAATATAATATTACATACGGTGCAGAGGTTATTCATAGGTAATATTCTACTAGGCAGTCATGTATTTGATGTATATAGATTATTTGTTCAGAATCTTTGGATATTTTATTACTCACAGTCTACTGGCACATGATCCTAAATACCAAAATATAATGTCTTATATTAAAATAATTGTGCAGAATTACTTTAACAGATTTGGTTTCTATTTTAACACAGCAATCAATGTGCCTGAATGACCTTGATTGTAAGAAGATTAGAAACTGTAGTAATTAGTTGATGGGCCCCATATCTATTAAAATTGTTAGAAAACAAATAGGACAACCTTTATACTTATTAACTGAGTCCTCTCTTAATTACTTTACTAGACTTCCAAAATATTTTCAGAAAAGAAGAAAATATCTTTTGTGAACTGTTCTGTCATCAGATTTTTTTTTATAATATATATTTTTATTGTTATTTATGTCTTTTACATTTTGCATTCCCCTTGGGTAGCCCACCACCAATTCACCCGTGATCCATCTCCATGGTCCCTTGTGTTCTTTTCTATTCCATTTTGTGCCCTTTCCCTTCCCTCCCTCCGGCTCCTTCCTCCCCCCACTGATTGTCTCTCTCCCACCCTGCCTCCCTATAGTCCTTATTAGACAATATTTTTATTTCAGAGCGGTAAATGCTTTTTATAATCATTGTATCATTTTTGCCAATATTAGATAACTTTCTTTTAAATAAATTTGAAAAAAAATACTCTTGCTCTTGAGTTCTCTGTATACTAAGTGATACAGTGTCTCTGGAAATACCTCACTGATTTTTGTCAAATGAGGTTGCGGGTTTAAACTTTGAAATATGATATTATTGTTGAAATTTATGTGTTGAATAGTCACTGTGAGGACTATTTGTTATATTTATTAAATATAACAAATCATTTCTTTCTTATTTTTCCCTCAGCCATTTTGAAAACAAGTACTTGCAATATGATAGCATTGATTTTTGTCCCCAAAGAACTCTTCCCCCAAGTCATAGAAACATCAAGAGAAAAATAAGACAAATTCTTAAAATACTTTTCAGAAAGGGAGCTACTTTTCCTTATTAGCTATCTAACTTCAACAGAATTAGAGTGCATGTAAATATGTCAAGAGAATTTTTCAAGTGTAAAAAATTTCAGGCAACTATAAAGCAGTAAAGTAACAAATGAAAAAGACAAAATGAATTTCTACACAAAACAGTTTATCATCTGTTATGCTAGCTGATATCTTGAAAATAGTGTTTTAAGTAATATTATATGATTTAGCTGAAGTATATGTGGCTATAAATTCAAGCCAACAGTTATCCTTCAGTCACATAAAATATAGAGCACAGCATATCATTTTAAAATGATGTGTAGTGCACCTTGTAGAGAGCAAAAATGACAATCTACTAGAATACTTTCTGACCCCAGCTCTCTGACAAAGCCACAGTTTAAATGGTTTATTGACAGGGTAGATTATTATAGATTAGAGTGCTTCACAAAAGATGGCAGCTCCTATTCTTTTGTAATAGTTTGAACTGTTCTTGAAAATCTTTCATCCAAGGAGCTCAAAATATTACTAGTAGGTACTCATATGTCTAAACACTTGCATAATGACTCCTTATTTGTAGGGGATTTAGAATCTTAATTAGTATTCACCAATATATTCCTACAAGAAGTTGTTGAATATTCAAGTCATTTAAAAATGAGTTGCTAAGGCTTGGGAAGTGTGAATAGTCCCTCCCAATTGCCTTTCAAAGTTCAACTCTGTCCTTGGCCAATTGACTCATATTTATGTCTTGAGCAAAGGGGAACAAATCAATTAGCCCTTTCAAAACCATTTGATTTGGGGCCTTTTTTTGATGTCCATTTGTTTCTGTATTTGCATGATTTTAAATAAGACTATCATTGATTTTCATCATTTTACTTTATAGAAGGCTTGATCTAAGTCATGTGTTATTTTTCCAGAAAAGATCTATGTATATCAAATATAATTAAACACTTCTTTGTGTTGAAAACTCTTTGAAGAAAGGGTTTCATTTCATGCTTAGGGGATATTGTATTTTCATAGAAACCCAAACCCTTTGAATTTTCTTCATATGTTTCTGTGGAATATTTAGCAACTGAAATCTCCTTCATTTAAAGTGTCATGAACAACAGATGGTGCCCCTAAAAAGACTAGTTTCATATTCAATTTATTTTGCAATGAAGCAGTATCTTTGAATTGTATTCAAATTAATCTTAGTGCTTGTGAGTACAAGTCAGAAAGCCAAGTGAACGGGATGATAAAAATGGAAGATATAAATAATAATTTTTACATTTAAATAATTTAATTGTTGTCATAGGTTGGGATTATGGTTGGGATTACAGTGGTGGGATTTTGATATCTTTAAGTCCAACACCTATCTACACATTTTGAGACTTGAACAAGAGTTTTTTTTTTCTTTTTAATTAAAAAAATTTCTTTTTACAATGTCTGCTTTCTTTTCTCAGGTGTAGTCTCTGTATAATTTTCACCACCAATTCACCCGTGCCCCATCACCATAGTCCCTTGTGCTCTTCCCGATCCCTCCCCTGCTGAATGTCTCTGAGTTATGGTTGTCTATTTTTGTTTTGTTTTGTTGTGGTTCTTATTGTTGTCATTGTTTTCACTTTATTTGGTTCCCCTTAATTCTTTTTATAAGTGAAACCATCCAATATTTTTCTTTTTCCTTCTGACTTATTTCACTGAGCATGAGCCCTTCTAATTTCATCCATGTTGCTGTGAATGGCATGAGTTTATCTTTTTTGACTGCTGAAAAGTATTCCATTGTGTATATAAATGAAAGAGGAGAAATTACAACAGACTAAGTAGAAATCAAAAGAATAATCAGAGATTACTATGAAAATCTACATGCAAACAAGTTTGACAATCTAGAGGAGATGGACAAATTCCTGGAACGATATGATCATACTAAACTATATAAAGAAGAAAGAGAACACCTAAACAGACCAATCACAAGCAGTGAAATTGAAACAGCAATCAAAACACTACCCAAAAACAAAAGCCCAGGACCAAACAGATTCACAAATGAATTCTACCAAACATTCAGAAATGAATTAGTGCCTATCCTACACAACCTCTTTCAAAAAATTAAGAAAGATGAAACACTACCAGATATGTTCTATGAAGTCAACATTACACTAATACCAAAACAAAACAAAGACAATACAAAAAACGAAAACTACTGGCCAATCTCCCTAATGAATGACAGTTTCTTGTCACTGTTTTTAAAGTAGATATGTACAGGTAGTATCCTTGCATGAATTTCCCTTAACTCTGTTCTTCATCTGCATTCAAGTCTTTTGGTTGTCTACCACCTTCATTGCTTTCATCAAAGAACTTTCATTTTTCTTGTCTGAGGGCCACTTAGTATTTCTGATCTGAAAATAGAACTATATCTTATTTCTAGCAAACATGACAATCCCATTGGTTCTATCATTATAGTAGAGTTGTGGTTTCAAATACAGTTAAGTTGAAGACCAAAGAATGCAAAAAATTACATATTTTGTACACATTTTCTGTATAACATTAATTGAGATATGAAAACATCTGTATTTTTCAAGATACTTTTTTTCCCTTCAAATTTATTACATTTTTCTTTCTTCACGTCTCATCCCTGTTTTGTCTTGTTTCTTCCTAAGCATCTTCTAGAATGTTCACCACTTCCCCCTTTCAGAACTCTTATATATCCACTACAGGGGAAGTAATAGGAAAAACACTAATTTTTGCTCGCTGTTTCAATCTTCCAACTTAGTTGGGATGAATGACAAAACATTATAAAGATTTGTTGGGCAGTAATTGCCTGATGGTTAATTTTGTGTGTTAATTAGGAGGATGTTTTTGGATGAGATTAACATTTAGATCACTGAACTTGAGTAAAGTAGATTGCTGTCCACAATGCGGAGAGTTCATTTCTCATTTAAATAGGTGAAGGACTGAAGAGACCAAAAATACTGATTTCACAGAGCAAGAGAGAAATTTTCAGTAGACTGACTCTGGACTTCCTCTCTACCAACAACTTTCCATGGTCTCTAGGATACAGTGCGCATGCAGTTTTGGACTGCCAAGCTCTTTAATGGTATGAGCCAATTCCTTAAAATAATAAATCTTTTTATGATTGTATGCATCATCTTATTGGTTCTGTTTATCTGGAGAACCTTGACTAATTCAAATTTATTCCCAGATACTATAAGATATGATAGATAAAGAAATGTGGAGAGAGTGGGAATATTAAAATCATTGTGGTGAGAAAATCACGGCTTCACTCTAGATCTATAACTACCTATGTGATTCTGGTTGAGTCTCAAAGAATTTGACTGTTCTGTGTCAAAATGAAGAAATTCAACCAATTGTACTTTTATATCCTTCCTAGATTTAACACAGATGGCTACATCCATGGCTGTTCTTGGTCTCGTGAAAGCCTGTAGTTTCTTTGATACTTTTTCTATCACTTTCATGGCTTAAGAATTACGGAGAAACTGTTAATAATAGGGACATTTGCTGAATATGTAAGAATCAATGTCTGTCATTAGTAAATTAATGTAGAATGGCAAGGCCCATTCATCTCACCCTACACTGATCAAAATAAAATTAATTTGTTCACAAAAATGATCAGATTTTTACTACAAGCAATTTTGTGTAGTTACATTTAAAAATAATGTAATTGCAATAAAATATTACACATTTTCTTTTAACACCATTGATAGATAGTTTAATAATTCTAAAAGTAAAAAGAAGACAGTAAACTAACCTTTCTCCCAGGAACATCAGTTGAGACTCCCTGAGGCACTAAATAGGAAGTTAATGGGAGATACAGATGTAATTGCTACTATATCAGTGCCTTGAGCATTTTCTGTTTCCTTTTACATCTTTTTCCTGAACAATTTTGTTCAATGATTTCTGCTTTGCTCCTCTCCTACTTTCCTTTTGAATCTTGCTTTTAAAAATCCTATAATTAATTTTTCTCTGTTAACTTTTCTCCCTTTGTTCTTGTTATTCCTAGATATTCTTTCATACTGAAATGGAAATTAAGTTTTTAATTTGTTATGTATACTTTTCATCTACTAATCAGTCATTGTCATCAATATTATTATGTTCATTACCTTTATAGATTTATGTGCATTTAGTATGTGCTACTTTCCTAGACACCAAGTTATTTTGGAGAAGGTGCAATTTATGAGGATTTAAAGAATACAGAGAACAAATAAATGAAAAAAATTATAAAAATGAAGCAGGCGTTCAGGTTAATAAAATAGCATATTAGTCCTTTATCACAGTTATGTAAGATTTTATTACAGACTAATTTCAGATGTTGAAAATGCAGATTTAGAAACATTGTTACATTTTAAGAATTATCCTTAAATTGTCCTTATACTGTTGGCTGTAAACTGTGTTCTTTTGTTTGAAGGAATGTAATTTGATGGTCCAAATTTGAAAGGCATATTCCGTTCCAGTCCTTTCCTGTGTTTTGAGCATTTGCATCTACCAACAGGTTTGCAAATCTCTGTCATAATAACTGTCTATTTCTGTCAGGACCCATTTATATCCTGTATAACCAGTAATGCCCTCAAGTAGTCTATTGATACTTGCCAGCTATGTGAGGTTCCCGTGGGGCAATTATATAGTCATTTGTGATTTAATAGTGACCTAGGGGTCTTGCATCAATTTGAATATGCTCTTGACTTTTGGAACTTCAAAACCAAAATACCACTCTTAGTACTCTCAAAATCCATTTAGTAAAAGTTGTTCAGGAAGCTATGATATGATTCATAAGATAAGACAAATCCTTCATGTTATGCACCCTGGATTCAGTAGGTTTTTTTTTTTTTTTTTTTTGTCATCTCACAATCCTGACTATAGCTAGTGACCAGAGGTTATAGAAGTGCTGTTTGTTTGTTGAGCATAATTTTTCCTTTTGGTAGTGATTCTAAGCCTAGAGACTGTAGTTCAGACCAGACAAAATCTAAGTTTAATCCAACACCAGAATCTACCCTAGTATCATACTTTCACTTTAGCAGTTACAGATAAAAATTATGTATTTATTTTGTTTGTCATGCATTTCTTCATGTGTCCAATGAGGCAGCTCCTTTGGAGCTAGGTCTGGTTTCTAAATTCCATCACTAACTGAGCAGCTGCTCTCTCATACCACAGGTGACTTACTAAATATTTAGGCATCAGTAGTCAAAGTTTCATCATTCCTGTCTCCTCCTTTTTTCAAATAATACTTTCACTGTGTTTCAGTTAGAGTCATTCTTGAGAATCCCACTTTAGACACTAACTGTATTATCTAAATTGATGTAGAAAACATGACAAAATTCAACCTTCATTCATAAAAAAAATAAACTGCCAGCAAACTATAAGGGAAATTTCTTCAGTTGAGTACCTCTTGAAGAAAAAAAAAAAAATGCATCCAGCCTGTTCCAGTGTATCCTAACTCGGTAATTAATCTCATACTTAATGGTCAAAACGGAAGTCTTCCCCAAGTCAAGAATGAGGTGAGAGTGTCCACTGTTCACTCTGATACTTCCATTCAGCATTTCTAATACAATATTTCTATTACTAGTGTTCCTTTTAAAAAAAAAAATTCAATGCTCAAATTCTTTATCTTTTCATGCATGCCATCCATGAGTTCCTCTGGATCTGTTAGTGTTTTTATCAGATATTTCAAAGGCCCTACCTAATAATTCCAGCCTCTTAGCCATATTTTCATTCTTTGTATGTCTCATAATGTTTGATTGCATGGAGAGCATCTTGCATAAAAGGATACTATGTTGAGATTAATAATACTTAACTCCAAAAAGGGGTGTTGCACTTGTTTTGCATTACTGCTTAGAGTGGCACCTAAGTTAATGTAGTCTGATGTTATTGAACTGGTCCAATATTTTAATTACTTAGTTAATTAATTTGAGTTCCCTTTTGATTAAGTCACCATTGGCTTCATCAGGTTAAGGTGGATCTAAACCTTGGTGTTTAGAGACTAAACACTGGCAAGATTCCAGAAATTTCTTAGTGCTTTGCAGGTGATCCACCAGCTTTCCTAATTATGTACTTTCTCTCTTCCCTGTATTTTGACTTCCAGTTTTTTGTGTTTCTGGGTAATTAATGTTTGTACTAGGTGAAGTTCAGAAAGACTGGCTTCCCAGGACAAGAAGGAATTTTTCAGTATACTCTGTGGGTGCAGATACACTTTGTCCCTGAGACTCATTTGTATTCTAATGTGTAATTCCATATGCTGGTTAAAAGCTTGTTAAAAATTCCATTCATTCATCTTTAAGTCCATCTATGATATTTTTGTGTTCATTTTTGTCACTATGCCTGGAATAGAAAAAGCTGTCTTTTCTTTTTTACTATGAAGTGCTTTTTTCATTTCTTGATTTAATTTATTTAGGCTTGTTGGTATGCTCAGTTTTCTGAGTGGCTTAAAAGTTTAGAGTTTTACAGCTTATATGGTTTGTTTTGGTGGGATTAGGTTTATTGGACTTTTTACATTCTAATCAGATATTTTACTTATATTTGTTTTACCTTTCTATTATTATACCTTATAATAGATTATTATAGTGTTCTATTATAGTAGAATATATTCTATTAGAATAATATTCTATTCTCTTAGAAAATATCTAATATTCTATTATTATTTAACCTTTCTGTTATGAAGTTGTAATATTTCCTATCTTATAACAAAATCATTTTAGATTATCAACTGGCATCTGCATTGAATTTTGCCGGTTCCCCATATATTTTTCTATATAATGTTTTCATTGTCATTAATTTTTAAAGATTACTTACTGCATTTTAATTTCAGTTCTCATACTTAAAAAGTGGTGTGTATGTTTTTGTGTAATTCTAGTTTTGTTACATTGGTTTTTTAAAAAAAAATTTAAATTATTATTCATATTTTTTTACATTATTGTGTATTCTCCATAGGTTACCCACAACCAATTCACCCGTGAACCATCACCATAGTCCCTTGTGCTCTTTTCTACCCCTTTTTGAGTCCTTATCCTCCCCCTCCCTTGCTGGATGTCTCTTTCTTACTTGGTTCGCCTATATTCCGGTATAAGCGAAACCATTTGATATTTTTCTCTTTCTTTATGGCCTATTTTGCTGAGCATTATTCCTTCTAGCTCCATCCATATTGCTGCGAATTGCATATGTTTATCTTTTTGAATGCTGAATAGTATTCCATTGTGTATATATACCACATCTTCTTGATCCAATCATCTATTTTTGGGCATCTGGGTTGTTTCCATATTTTAGCTTTTGTAAACAATGCTGCAATAAACATATGGGTGCATGTCTCTTTTTGGATTAATGTTTTTGTGTCCTTTGGGTAGATTCCCAGAAGTGGTATTACTGGGTCATATGGAGGCTCCATTTTCAGCAATGAGGAACCGCCATACAGCTTTCCACAGTGGTTGGACCAGTTTGCATTCCAACCAGCAATGTAGGAAATTTTCTTTTTCTCTACATCCTCGCCAACATTTGTTGTTCCCTGTTTTTTTAATACGTGCCATTCTTGCTGGTGTAAAGTGATATCTCATTGTGGTTTTTATTTGCATTTCCCTGATTATGAAGGATGTTGAACATTTTTTCATATGCCTATTGGTCATTTGCATTTCTTCTTTAGAAAAGTGTCTTTTAGGTTCTTCTGGATTTTTTGCTTTGTTTTTGTTGAGTCATGTGAGTTTTTTGTAGATTTTTGTGATCAGTCCCTTGTCTGTTGTATGGAGTGCAAAAATTTTTTCCTGGTGTGTAGGCTGTTTCTTTGTTTTCATTAATGTTTCTTTTGCTGTACAGAGGCTTTTTAGTTTGATGTAATTCCAGCTATCAATCTTTTCCTTCACTATCCTTGCTTTGGGGGAAGGTGGATGTCATGTAGTGTTTTGCCTTTGTTTTCTTCTATATATTTTATGGTTTCAGGTCTTATGTCCAAGTCTCTTATTCATTTTGAATTGATTTTTGTGCATGGTGTGAGGTAGTAGTCTAGTTTCATTTTTCTGCATGTAGTCATCCAGTTTTCCCAGTACCATTTGTTGAACAAACTGTCCTTGTTCCACTGAATAAACTTTGCACCTTTATCAAAGATTAATTGTCCATATATATGTGGGTTGATTTCTGGGTTTGCTATTCGAGTCCACTGATCTGTGTGTCTATTTTTGTTCCAGTACCATGCAGTCTTAATTATTACGGCTTTGTAGTACAGTATGAAGTCTGAGAGGGTGATAACTCCATTCTCCTTTTTGATCAGTAGGGCTTTGGCTATTCGAGGTTTTTTGTGATTCTAAATGAACTTCATCAGTATTTGTTCTATCTCTTTGAAGTATGTCATTGAGATTTTTATTGGAATAGCATTGAATCTGTAAATTACTTTCAGTAGTATGGCCATTTTGATAATGTTAATTCTTCCAACCCATGAGCAGGGGATGTCTTTCCATTTCTTTGTGTCTTCTATTTCTTTTAATAATGTTTTATAGTTTTCTTTGTATAGGTCTTTCGCTTCTTTTGTTAGATTTATTCCCAGGTATTTGATTTTTTTTGTTTTAATTGTGAAAGGGGTGGTTTTCTTGATTTCCTCTTCTTCAAATTGACTATTTGCATATAGGAAGGCAACTGACTTTTGTGTGTTGATTTTGTGTCCCACTACTTTACTAAATTGGTTAGTTATTTTGATTAGCTTTTCTGTGAAGTTTTTAGGGTTCTCTCTATGTATTATCATGTCATCAGCAAATAGTGAAAGCTTTACTTCTTCTTTCCCTATCTGGGTTCCTTGTATGCCTTCCTCTTGTCTTATTGCTCTGGCTAGGACTTCTAGTATTATACTGAAGAGCAGTGGTGACAGTGGACATCCTTGTCTTGTTCCAGATTTCAGGGGAAAGGCTTTCAGCTTTTCACCGTTGAGGATGATATTGGCTGTGGGTTTGTCATATATGGCCTTTATCATGTTGAGGTATGTTCCTTCTATGCCTAGAATTTTGAGGACTTTCATCATAAATGGTTGTTGGACTTGTTGAACGTTTTCTCAGCATCTATTGATATGATCATGTGGTTTTTATTTATTTATGTTGTTGATGTGTTGGATTACATTAATTGATTATCTGATGTTGAAGCATCCTTGTGCTCCTGGAATAAATAGCACTTGGTTGTGGTGAATTATCTTTTTAATGCATTGTTGGATTCTATTAGCTAAAATTTTATTGAGGATTTTTGCATCATTGTTCATTAGGGATATTGGCCTGTAGTTTTCTTTTTTTGTATTGTCCTTGTTTGGTTTTGTTATTCGTGTAATGTTGGCTTCATAAAACGTATTTGGTAGTATTCCTTCCTTCTCGATTTTTTGGAATAGTTTGTGTAAGACAGGCACTAGTTCATTTCTGAATATTTGGTAGAATTCATTTGTGAAGGGCCTCCCCGGTGGCGCAGCGGTTAAGCGTTGCGCTGTGGAGCTGTCGGCAGCATGCGATGCGGGTTCAATGCCCAGCCCGGGAGAATCCCACATGGTGTGGCAGACCTCTCCTGCCTCACCCGCTGCTCCCCTCAGCAGTGTATTTCTCATCTGCCTGTTCTAATCCCCACTCTGTCTCTGGTGAACCCTCTCGCCGCCCCACGCCTCTGGCCTGTACCCCAGCTTGTATAAATAAATCTTTAAAAAAAAAAAAAGATCACCCTTCCTTTAAACAAAAAAAAAGAATTCATTTGTGAAACCCTCTGGTCCTGGGCTTTTGTTTTTGGGGAGGGGTTTGATTACTGTTTCAATTTCACTGCTTGTGATTGGTCTGTTTAGGTGTTCTATTTCTTCTTGATCTAGCTTAGGACGTTTGAATAGTTCTAGGAATTTGTCCATCTCTTCTAGGTTGTTCAACTTGTTTGCATATAACTGTTCATAGTAGTGTCTGATTATTCTTTCGATTTCTGCTGTGTCTGTTGTAATTTCTCTTCTTTCACTTATGATTCTATTTATTTGTGCTTTTTCCTGTTTTTTCTTTGTGAGCCTGGCTAGAGGTTTTTCTATCAAAAACCTCTTTTTCAAAGAAACAGCTTTTGGTTTCGTTGATCTTTTGGACTGTTTTTTTAACTTCTGTTTCATTTATTTTTGCTTTGATTTTTATTATTTCCTTTCATCTGCTGGCTTTTAGGTTCTTTTGTTGTTCTTTTTCCAGTTCTTTGAGGTGGGATGTTAGGTTGTTTTTTTGAGATCCTTCTTGTTTTTTTGATATGAGCCTGTATTGCTATGTATTTTCCTCTTATAACTGCTTGTGTCCCAACATTCTGGAATGTTGTGTCCTCGTTGTCATTCGTCTCAAGATACTTTTTAATTTCTTCTTTGATTTCCTCATTGATCCAGTGGTCTTCCAATAGAGAGGGTTTCAATCTCCATGAGGTAGGAGGATTCCTTGTTTTCTTTTTGTGGTTTATTTCCAGTTTGAAGCCTTTATGGTAAAGAGGATAGTTGGTATGATTTTGACCTTGTATATCTGTTGATGTTTGTCTTGTGTCCCAATATGTGATCTATCCTGGAGAATGTTCCGTGCACACTTGAGAAGAATGTGTACTCAGATATTTTTGGGTGCAGTGTCCTGTATATGTCTGTTAAGCCCATGAGATCTAAGTCTTTATTTAGGGCTTTCGTGTCCTTGTTTATTTTTTGTCTTGTTGATCTGTCCATTTGTGAGAGTGGGTTGTTGAAGTCTCCCACTATGTATGTATTTTCTCTAATGTCTTTTTTCAGAGATGTTAATAGTTGTCTGACATATTTTGGTGCTCCTTTGTTTGGTGCATATATGTTGATGAGTGTTGTGTCTTGTTGGTAAATTGTTCTTTAATCAAAATGTAATGCCCCTCTATGTCTCTTTTTACTTTTTTAAGTTTGAAGTCTGTTTTATCTGATATAAGTATAGCTGTTCCTGCCTTCTTTTTTGGTCCATTTGTTTGTAGAATTGTTTTCCAACCTTTTACTTTCAATCTGTGTTTATCTTTTGTAGTTAGATGTGTTTCCTGTAGACAGCAAAAGGTTGGATTCTATTTTTTAATCCAGTCTGCTGTTCTGTCTTTTTATTGATGAGTTTAATCCATTTACATTCAGAGTTAATATTGATATGCTGACATCCATATTAGTCATTTTGTTGGCCTTTTTGTGATTTTATTCCTTCCCTATTTCTGTTCTACCTATTCATTCTTCTGTTGGTTTTGACTTTAGGGTTTCTTGTAGTATTTCTTGGAGTGGGGTTTTAGTAGTGGTGAATGTCTGGAGATTTTGTTTGTCTGAAAATTTTTTTATATTTCCTTTGTAGAGGAAGGAGAGCTTTGTGGGGTAGAGTATACTTGGTTGTAATTTGTTCGCTTGGAGTTTGTTAAATATCTCAGACCATTCTCTTCTAGCCTGTAATGTTTCCTCAGAGAAGTCTGATGTCATCCTGATAGGTTTTCCTTTGTAGGTTATCTGTTTCTTTGTCCTTATCATTTTCATATTTTTTCCTTGTCTCAAACCTTTGGAAGTCTTGCTATTATATGTCTTGGTGTATTTTTGTTTTTGTTATGATGATTTGGTGATCTTCTAGCTTCCATATCATCAATTCTATTTTTGTTGCTTTTTCCATAGTTCTTTAGGTCCTTCCTCCAATGATCTTATAATCTCCTGCATTCGTTCCTTTCCTTCTCTAGGGTCTCAATTCTATTGCTCTGATCATTAATTATTTTTCTCATATCATTCTTTTTCTTTTCATTTTCTATATGTTTTTTTAATCATGAACATTTTAAATTCTTTATCTGGCATGGAGAAAAGCTCTTTTACGTCACTGTTGTGTTCTGGTGGCTGATTTTCTTTTTGTGTCGTGACCTTTCCCTGTGGGCTTGCTTGGTTATTTGTGGTTTTTCTTCTCCCTGTTGTTTGTCTTCTGATTAGTCTACTCCTTGGGACACTGTGCTACTTATGTTGGCAGGCATTTCTTTGGAGTGTTCCTTCTGGGTGTCTGAAACTGGTGGTCCGACCAGGTCCACCCCTATTACTCCCGGGTTCCACAGTCCTGATGGGTTGCTGTCCTGCTGCTCCAGGTGCCAACGGGTCACTTCTGCCCCCTGTGATAGCTGCGTGCTGGCCTGTTGTTCTGTAGATCTGGGCACTTGGGAGTCCACTCCCGCCCCACCTGTGTGCTACCCTTTGGCTGTTTCTATCGCCGAGGGTGGGTGGGGGATTCTGCTCCCTTCCTGTCAGCCAGCGTGCCTAGTTGCTGTTTCGTGCCATGCCTGGTGCCTGGTCACTGCTTCTAGATTCTGGGGTGGGGCTCTATTCCTTCCTTGTGCTCCTGCAGCATGACTGGTTTCAGCCCTGGGGGGCTCTCCTGCAGTTGAAGTGTGCTGTGCGTGATGGTTCCTTCCCCTATGGCACCAGGAGTCTTCTTCCCCGAGCTCACCTGAGTGCCCAGCTGGCTGTTACATTATTACTAGAGAGTTATAGTCAAAACAATTGCTGCTTTGAGGGAGTGCTGGAATTCTCTTCAATATTTAACACTTGATGGCATCATCTTTTAGTCAGGGTTCTGGCGTTATGAGCATACAGGTGAGCAACATACAGGTGAGCAACTAATATTAATTAAATGAACAAAAGATGCTGTTTTTTATGGTAAATGTTAATTAATTATGAACTTAAATTCTGTTAGTGAGGTTTTAAAATATATATTTTTATTGAGGTAACACTGATTTGCAACCTTGATTGTATTTTAGAGGTATAGGATCTCCCCCTTCAGGTGTTGTTCCTACACACACACCACTAAAGTATCCATAATCCCCACCTCACCCCCATACTCCTTTGAGTTCCTTCCCCACTTTGTTATTTCTCCTCCTCCTCTCTCTCCCCCTCGTATACAGTGTTGTAAACCAATGTTACCTTGTTAAAAATTAAAGAGCAAACAAAAGATATCAAATTGTAGATCTAAAGTCTGATCTAAATTACTATCCTATTCATATCTTCTTTTTTTTCAAATTGATCAAAGTGTTGTCTCCCATTAAACTGTGCTTCTATCAGCTTTACTTTGTATTTTCTAAAAATTATACATGTACTTTTGTTGCTCCTATTCGATACATAAATGTTCATAATTATACTTTTTTCTTATTATTTTTAAACATTATTCCTTCATCTGATAATTATTTTTGCATGTACATTACTTTGATATTAATGTTTGATTTTTGCATTCGTTTTGTGTTTGATAAACCTTTTTACATGCTTAAATTTAATTTTTTAAAAATGTAACATTTCTTAAGTGTGATTCTTACAAATGCTGTGTACTTGCATTTTAAGTTCACTACGGGAGGCTTTTTCCTTTAAACCTATTTTTTTCTTGTCATATTTAGGTGTTTTTCCTGATATTAGATATTGTTTTATGTTTTCTACTTTTGACTTATTTTTTTCTCCTCTCCCTGTATTCCTCCCCCATGTTTTCCTTCTCCTAGTTCCTTCATATCAATCTTCCTTTTTTTGTTGCTGTTATTTTTGGTACTCTTTGAATTATTTTCAAAGTTTGCACTGTTTTAAAATTTGCTAGTTATAAACTTTTAATTTTAAAAGACACTTGACCTTATATATTTATAAATGTTTAGGTAAAAAAAAAATAAGCATTATTTCTTGACTGCTCAACCATGAAAGACAAATAATGTGAAGCATGTATGTGCCTTGACTGAAAATTGTAAGTCATTTCATGTTCATAGTTTTTGTTATTAGTGCCATTTCCCTCCAATTTTCATAATATTTTGGCCTATGGTCTTAATTTTTAACCTTATTAAGTGAGTTCATCTTTTTATAAATATTCATAGTTATTTTCTTTGGAAGTTGAACAAGGCTGATTCATGCATTTCCAGCCAGGTGCCATCTTTCTGAATTTACCTCCATTACAATTTCAAATGGTGGTTGGCACAGCATAGATAGCTACTAGTTTTTATTAGTTATCTTTTATTTAGCTAATTTACAGAACTGTCTTATTAATCCAAATGAGTTTTCAATTGACTCTCTACAATTATTTGATAGTACAATTAATCATCTGGAAATAATGAAAATTCTGTATTCAATTTTCCAGATTTATTGTTTCTAAATGATCTCTTCTGTCTTATTTCACTGTTAAGTATGATTTGGCTATTGGTTTGAAATATAATTGCTTTAGCAATCACTCATTGTTTTATAAATGGCACAAACTAATTGTAAAATTATCAGTTGCTGAATATTTAGATTTTGCCAAGTATCTACATTTGTAACTTCTATTTTTCTCTGATTGAATATTACCATTTCTTGCCATCTGGATCTGTCCTCTTGCAGGAATTGTGTGAATTACTAACCTGGCTCTGAGGTCATGTTCTTAAATTCCTTAATAACTAAAGTTAGAATTAATATGAATGTAGTGTTTTAAACTCATTTAGAGTAGTTAATGCTGTCTTGCTCAGAGAGTGAAAAAGAATTACTTGTTATTTTTTTTCCAATCACACAAAAAGGTAGCATTAACACATATAAAACTAGTACTTACATGTTTATATTAGTTCGTCTTTATGTATAGAAAGGACCAAACTGGTTTAATGTGAATTATAGACATAGAAGAATTTTTCTAAATATTGTGGTATATATTTCTAATTTTTTAAAAGGACATACTCCTACATAACCACAGTATCACAGTATCACCAAACAAATTTAGCAGTAAATCCCTGATATCATTTAACACTCTGCCTACATTCAAATTTCTTCCATTTTCTCCTGGAATTGAACAGTATTTTAAAAGTCAAGATATAATTAAGGACTGTATTTCATATGTCTTTCAAATTCTTTTAAATCTTGAATAGTTCTATTTCTTCCTCCCTCCATCCTGCCTCAATATTGACTTTTCCAAAGTAGCAGGCCAATTTTATTACTAAAAATCTCACACTTTGATTTTGTTAGACTCTTCTTCATGATATCTGTCAATCTCTAGTCTCTGTATTTCTTCATAGCTGAAAGTTAGAAGTGAAAAGTAAGTGAAAAGTTTCAGTAAGGTTAGTTTAAATATTTTTTACTGTTATAAAGTTCATCACACCCGGAGGCACTTGATGTCTGGATATCCCACCTGGGTTTTTTTTTTTTTTTTTTTTGTAAATCTCTTGGCTCCATGCTCTACAGTTTTAGGGTCACTTATGTTCATCCCTCTCCACATCTGAGCTTTTGGAGTACCCAGGCCAGATATGATCCCATGAGACATTGAGGTCCTGTTTCCTGTTTCTCACTTTGCTTGATATCTGTCATTCTCAGTTTCTGTATTTCTTCATAGCTGAAAGTTAAGAGTGAAAGGTTTCATTAGGGTTAGTTTAAACATTTCCGACTGTTACAAAGTTCATCACACCAGGATGGTGAATGATGGTGATTGATTGATTTTCTAGAGGTGATAAAATCAGAATGTTAAGGATAGAGTGACTTCAGTTTATAGGTGAGACAACATTTATTGTATCTAAACTGCTGTTCTTGCACTGTTTAACTTATGATTGCACTGTTTAACTTATGATTAGATGATGGTGCAGACTAAAGGCATTCGTGGTGTTCTCTCCCTAGTGTTAACATCTATTTCTATAGACCAACTAAATAAAAACATATACAATCAAACTCACTTTCAGCTTCATGAGTACCTGGTTGAAATTGTAGTTTGTGGTTGAGAGATCTGTTAGCACATCAGTCTTCTGCTAGTTATAACTAAAAGAACAATAGAAACTATGTTACAAGGAGCACCTGTTTCTTTAATAATTTACGGTATAAAGTAAATAAGGGATTAAAATGGGAAAAACATGCCCACTTTATTTTCTCTGAATTTTCACAACTGTGCTACATTCTCAGAAAATCTTGTTGGCATAACCTCTGATTTGTAACTGTGGAAAATTGTTATGGTCATTGAAGATGTATGTTTATTTGCAACTTTCTTAGGGCAGAATGTAGCATAGATGTTCAGGGCAAAGATATTAATAATCATAGGTACAAATTCAGGGGAAAAAAGTTTTTATGCTCTCAATAATTGACTGAAATGCTCACAAATTTGTTTCAAGTAGCATTATTTATTAGTTTTATACAACTTTTGTGTTTTATAGTAAGAATAAGTTCACATATTGTTCCAGTTCTCTTCTACTCTAATTCTCACTTTGTATAAATCAGGGGTGGCATTTTTTTTTTCCTGTAAAGAGCTAGGTAGTAAATATTTTAGGCAGTGTGGACCACATGGTCCTTGTCAAAACTGCTTATCTTTGCCATTGTTGTGCTAAAGCAAACATAGACGAAATGTAAAGTAATGAGCATGACTGTGTTCTAATGTAATTTTATTTATAGCCATTAAACTGTTAATTTCTTTAATTTTCACGTGTCATTAACTATTATCTCTCTTTTGATTTCTAATAAAGGATTTAAAATGTGAAAACATTCTTAGCTCACAGGTCATACAAATAATAAAAGCACGTGCCGCTGGATTTGGTCTGTGTAATTTGCAAATTCCTGGTCCAAATCTTTGTTTTTAATCCTTATCTATTTCTCTCTGCTGTTTTCTCTCTGTTTTTGGCACACACACACACGCAATTTTGAATAATTGTTAAGTTTTTTGCAATTTTGAAGAAAAATGGAAACTCATCAAGAAATTCATTGCCCCTCAAAAATGAAATACAACCTCTGAATTTAACTGATGAATAAATGTAGTGTTGGCCACTAATGTTTTTCTTCATGCAAGTTGTACTATTATTGCTATTATATTTAAATATTTATTATAAAGGTCCATTTCAAGGTTTGTGTTTCCCATGATAAGGCTTTACACTGTATACCTGCTTATAAATTAGACTGCCTTAAACAATTAATAACATCAGTAACTACTGTTAGCTTAATTTTTCTCTTGTCAAATGTTACCCACATCAATTAATCATAAAATCTCATCTGTAAGTCTAAGTAACAATTTATACTATTTTAAGTTTCGTTAGATTAATCAAATGCTTAATAGAGGCAAATTTCAAAAAGATACGTTGAATCTAAATACCCATGCAACTAATTTCTTCAGTGTTTTTAAACATATCCATAAATCCTTTGATTTTTTTCTCATTGTACTGTGGGTCTTATGTACTCTCCTTTTGAATATAGTTACTCACTTATAACCACAGAATGCAACAGAAGTGATGTCCTGTAATTCTGAGTCAGTAAAGGCCAGTAAGTTTTATCTGATTTTCTTGGGATAATCATTGTGGAGAAAAGGGCTGCCATGTAAGAAGTCTAATACTCTGAGGTCTTCATGCTAGAAGGACCATATGTAGAAGCTCCATTTCTATCGAAGAGCCAGCGTTGGCTCACAGCCATATAAATTGATGTACTTTGGATGGCAAACCCAGTTGAGCCTTTATGATGACAACAGCTTCAGCCAAAATCTGATTATAACTGCATTGGAGACTTACACTTGAGAACTAGTTAGCTGAACCCTATAAACTGTGAGCAAAATAAAATTGTTAACAGTTTGGTAGCCATAGAAAGGGGAGATTCAAAATGACTGTTTAGCTGCTAAATTTTGAGCTAATTTTTGATACTGTAAAAGTAACCAGAAAAATAATTTTAATTTAATATAACAATTATAAGTTTGAACGGAGGGATTTCTGCCCTTAGTTTGATCTCATTCTTATCATTTAATATTTGTAAGTTCAACAAGTTTACTAATACCTCTGAGCTTTATTTTCCTCATTTGAAATGGGACTAATTATAGGTCTTAGCCCAAAGAGTTGTGTGAAAACTAAACTACAGCATGCTTGTGGAATGTGTGATATATGGTAAGCACTGCATAAGTAATAGTTATGGCTTTTAAATAAAGCTATGATGTATAAATATACAGGGCCTGCTTCATGGGCATAAAGAGCTCTATGTTCAAGAATTAGGTTCCAGGCTTGGTGTAATGCTCGATTATTGCCAATTTGAAATTTTTGATAATTTTTGAACAAGGAGACTCACTACTATCATTATGCACTAGGTGCTGAAAATTATGTTTCCAATCTTGTGCACATATGTGTGCATGTACACACACACACAGAGCAATGAAATATTAAACATTATTCTTAAGCTTTATAAGATCTGACTAATATTCAGCAATTTTGTTTTTAGAAATTAAAGGAGAGCAAAGAGACCAATTGGGAAATGTTTTCAGAATTTTAGATCAAGAATTCTGAAATGTTTCACCTGGATAGACTGGCTTACTGTCTGTTGTGAGGTTACAGTTCAAATGTCCAAAAGAACATCAATCATCTGAAGGCTAAACTGGGCTGAAAGATCCACTTGTTAGCTCACATATGTGGTTATTAGTAGGAAACCGCAACTCTTCACCACATGAGTTTCTTACAATATCTCTTTCTCGAGAACCAATGAGCATGCATATAGAGACAGAAAAAATTCTACAGTGTCCCTAAGACCTAGTCTTAGAAGTACATACCTCTCTTATTCTGTTAGTAATACAGACCAAACCTCAAAAAATTTGAGAGAAACTCCACAGGACATGAATGGGAGCCATCTTGGGTGCTTGCTACCATATATTGGGGAAATTCTCTACCCTTCTGGGTTCTTCTTGGGCTGTGTCATTAATCAAAGCAGCATCAGGTATCTTAGCAAAGGAACGTTCAATTTCATAGAATATGCATGGGGAATTTACATGCTTATAAATTCTAGAGTGAAGCAGGGTGAGCTGGGGATGTATACAATGTGTTTAAGGGCCTGGGGCATCAAGGAGAGAAAAGAGAGATATACTAAACATAACAGAGAAGGGGGGTGGGACATGTGCACTGACCAGCCTACACCTGTATGACACTCCCACAAACTGCATTCTTCTAGGTGATGAAGATGGGGTGAAGTGATTGCTTCTTCCATTAGGAAAAGGGAAAATTACTGAGACAAGGACAAAACTTCTCTCAGCCTCTGGGGCCTTAATTGCTCTAAATTGAAAATGAACTACATTCTTTAAGTCATTGTGAAAGAAATGGTGATAGGCTTCCCAAGGCCCACAGGTCCTGATTGGCCTCAGTTTCCCAAACTTAGATGATATTTATTGAAAGAGGCCTAATCTGGCCATGTTGAGGAAAGTCTATCTGACCCTTTTGGAGAAAACCATCCCAGACATGCAAGTCATATTTTAAAAGAATGTTTTCTTAAATAATTCAGGGCATCCCTGAGGCTTTATAAAATACTATGTGACCCACTCTGCCAACTTTCATCTTTAAAAGTTTGGATGTTTAAATGACTTGAAAATAAATTATTCATATTTTGAAGGTGAATAACTTCAAGTAGTTTTTGAAAAGTGAGTAAAGTACTAATTTTTTTCCCTATCTCTATTCATAGAAAGCAAACCACTACAGAACTAACTAATTTACTCATTCTTTAATTCTACAAATAATGAGTAAGGGCTCTTGTAAAGTATTAATGCTGGAACCTCCACCCTAGATTCAGGGTTATACAGAGCATCTTTTGAAAGTTCTATTAAGTACACTACCTAGTCCCTTTAAGAGAAGTCCTCATTTTAGAGGAGAGTTCATAGTGGGCTTGAAAGGGGATGAGATTTTGGTAGGCAGACCTACAATCAAATCCTTGTTCTTGATACATACCACATAAATGATCTTGGCTACCTTGGTTGGTTAAATACTTGATTAGTTAAATGATCTTGGTTACCAATCTCTTTTGACTATTTTGCCGTAACTATACAATGGGAGAAATAATATTTAAATTATAGTCTTATTGTAAAGATTAGG
This sequence comes from Scalopus aquaticus, assembly GCA_004024925.1. Lineage (NCBI taxonomy): Eukaryota > Metazoa > Chordata > Mammalia > Eulipotyphla > Talpidae > Scalopus > Scalopus aquaticus. The sequence continues at coordinate 22,049 of PVIJ01013610.1, read as the reverse complement.
TGTGAATCCAAATAATCTCTCTAAAAATATTGGTTCCTTTTATCTATTTAGGACATGCAGAAATGTGTTTCCAGGAATTAGAATGAAGAATTTAAGAATTGTATAAGTGGAGGCCTTTATTAACAATAGGTAGTAGCCCTGAAACTCTCTCCTTGCTGTTTCTGAAAACTTGATTATATAGTTTGCCACAGAAATATTATCCTTTTGACCTGAAAGATTTTGCTGTTAAGTAGCTCCTTTGGGACAATTTCTTTGATACAGCAGTATACTCTGATCAATCACAGCTAAAAATGGATTCAAGTATAACCAGAAATATAATTTTCATCCTAGGTGGACCTTAGGTTATTCTTTGTCTCTAGTCTTGGCACCTGCAAATCCTTCCTACACTCTGTATCAGATTAACCTTCCCAAGACACCATTTACAGGCACTCTGTTTTTGAATATAAAACGTGCCTCCAAGTCCTCGGTTGCATTCAAGATCAAATTTAAATTATTTACCAAATAATTAAATATCTTTAATAGTTTGGCCCTATTTTACCTTTTCAGTATTCAACTGTTCCTTTATACAAATTTTCCCCTTTGGTTTTCTTACCTTATTTTTCTCTCCTTTTTAAACTCATTTTACAATATCTCTTTATCCACTTCGCCTATCCAAATTCAACCCAATCTTTAAACTTTTTCTAAATGTACTTTAGTATAGTCCCCTATAAATATTTTATCAGCACCAACACAGGTCACATTTGTGACCATATTTACAGGAATAACTATCTGCAGAATGGCTCAACAAAATCTCAGCAAACCATATTCTACAATGCATTGAAAGGATCCTACAGCATGACCAAAGGAAGGATCTTATTTATAGTGCCAATTAGAAGCAATCATAAAATATCCAGGAAGATATATAAGAGGAAAATAAGTTCTACACTGGAAATAATTTGGAAGGAAATTTTTTAAAAAGACTTATTTAAGAAGGGGTAATTTTCTCCTGAATAAGAAGATTCAGTTTTGTAAGGATGTCATTTCCCCAACATTACGCTATAAAAATTTAGTACAATCTAAAGTCTTATTTTTTTAATGGAGAAGGAGAAAGCAGAGGAAATTGACCAATTGATTTTTAAGTTAGTTTGTAATAATGCATTTATATTAATAGTAGGGATATTTTTGTGATAGTTATAATAGGAGATGACTTCTCATAATTTAAAAAATAAAATGTGTTAGAAATAAGAGTAGATGGATCAAAAAAAACAGAAATGACCTAAATTTTTGTATAAAAGTCATTAGAGAAAAAATGGTTTACATACTACATGGGTTCGGGACCTGGATAATCATTAAGAGAAAAGTAAACTAGATCAACCACCACGTTGCACTGAGGAATAATTAATTATATTGAACTTACAAAACTGCTGGTATTTGACATTTCTGGCCCTAATGTATAATTTTACCTAATATATGAATAATAATTTAAATGTAAAATACTAGAGCCACTAAACATATTTGTTTTTATTTTTGATTTAAACTATGAAGATAATTCAAATAAGACACAAACTCCAAAAGCCTTATAGGAAAGGTTTGACTGATTTGACTACATAACAGTGTAAAAATAATATAAAACTATAAATGAATTAGTATAAAAATTTTTTATTAAATTCAAAATTCAGAAGATGAGATTATACTTATAACGCATTGACAAATTTTCTTTGATTTACAAGGGATTTGTACAAATGAATAATAAAAATGCATAATATGGTAGAAAAATAAGTATAGAATATGAAAAAGTACTTTCAGTCAAATAAATATATAAAAGGTCAGTAATAGTGTAATCAGATGTTCAACTTCACTGACAGATTCCAATCCAAATGTTATAACTTACTCTTTTTACCTATGATTTGTCATTTTACTAAACTATTGATGACTGTATTTATTCCCTCAGCATATGTTTCACAAGATGTTCGCATGCAGGACACTGCATTAGTGTGCTGAGAGACATCATAATGAAAAAGTTTGCGGGTCGATGAAGATAGGAGAAAGGATGAAGTAAAGACAAATCAAAATGAGATATTTTCCTTTCCACAAACTAGATGGCTTAATATGGCAGAAATTTATTGTCCATAGTCCTAGATGTTAGAAATTTGAGATTATGGAGTTAGCAGAATTAGTTTCATCTGAGGCTGTAAGAGAAATCTGTCTTGTGCCTCTGCCCTGGCTTCTGTGGTTTGCAGGCAATCTTTGATGTTCTTTGGCTTGAAGATGCCTCACCCAATCTCCACCTTGATCTTCATGTGGTGTATTCCCTATATGCTTATTTGTTTCTGTGTCAATTTCTCCTTTTTTTGAAGAACACAGTCATAATTAACTAGGATCTACCCTAGTGACTTTTGAATTTGACCATCAGAAATAGATTTTTTCCCCCCAAAATTGGGACATTCACAAGTGTTAGGTGTTAGGATGGTCACATGTTTTGGTAGTTTTTTTGCATATGGAACGAGCAGGCATTCTCATATAGAAGTTAGGAATGTAAATTGCTCTTATCTTTTGGAAGACAATTTAGTAATATCTATGAAAACTTCAAATGAATCTAATGTTTGTCCAAGAAATTCATTTTAGGGAATTTTCCCTAAGAAAACTACTTATGAATATTCTTCAAGTTATATGTGCATAAACATTCTAGTTATGTGCAATGTGTTCACTGTAACAATATTTATAACTGACAAACAAAACAAAATAAAATTGGACAAAGCCTAAATGCCCACCAGTTGAGGATACTGTTAACTAATTCTGCTTCATGGACACTGGAACTCTACCTTGCTCTTTCTAAAAAACAGGTCTATATATACACATTAAGAAAGACCTCTAGGATTAAATGAAAATATGAAAAACAGATTTTTTATGATTCTTTGATATAACAATTTTAAAAGAGTAGTATACTGGATATGCTAATTACTTTCTTGAAAGATGTGCAGGAAATTGTTAACAGTGTTAACCTTATGGAAAGGGTTTGAACTGGGCATGGAGAAGGATACTTTTAATTTATGCTTTTCGGTAGTATTTGAAACATCATTTGCATGTATTATTCACCTTGTTCTTTTTTTATGTTTTAAATGTCATCACTTCATATTTGCTGCAGAATCATGGATCATTTTATGTTTGTTTTTATTTTTTCTATGTGAGAAAGGAATTAATGAATGTTTAAAAAGTGAAAGAATTCTCCTCCTCATGTTGCATGAGATAAGAGATTTTTCACCGGGTAGAACTTTCTTATAGAACCATATTCCTGAAGAATGTTTAACACTTGTTGGAAGATTATAGCCCATAATTACAAATTGATTCTCCATGACTACGTTACTACGGTTTTAGGTTTGGAAGAGTACTGATTAGAGGGAAGGTCCTATACAGCTTCAGAACTCTAATTGGAAAATGTACAGTTAGCAAGAGCTATGCATATTGCTTTTATGAAAGCTGAAAAAGAAGAAAACCATAGTATTTATTATAGGGAAAAACCCAAAGACTAAACAAATGCAGGATTTTATGAAAAGATGTCTTTTTTTGAGGGTCAAATAGTTTATTGTAGGATTGACCTTTATTTGCTGTGACCAAGCAGTCGACCTAGTTACCAACTTTCTGTAGGAAAAAAACAAAACAAAACAAAACACAACTGTTCACACAATCATGATAAGTTCATCTGTTTCCAGAATGTTACTAAGATTCGTTCACTGAGTATTTTCTCTATTAACATAGTAGAAAAAAAATGTTTTGCTTTTTTTTTTTTTTTAAGATTTATTTATGCCTACAAGAGCTGGGGTGAAAGCCAGGGACATGGGGGTAGTGAGATGATTCACCAGAGACAGAGTGGGAGCAGAATAGGCAGATTTACTGAAATACACTGTTGAGGGGAGCAGTGGGAGAGACAGGAAAGGTCTGTTGCTGCGCCACGTGGGAAGCTCCCTGGCTGGGGATTGAACTCCTATAGCAGTGGCTGCAGATAGCTTCATGGTGCTGAGACTTAATCCCTTGTGCCACCAGGGAGGCCCCCAGCGGAAGAAATGTTTTAAAGCAGAGTTACATCTTGAATTATTTTAAGATATTCTACTAATCACCTCTGAAGAAAAATAATACAAAATATATGAAGCATCTGGATGTATACCAAGAGTCTACTCACAGGAAATAGAAAAATCCTTTTACCCAACTAATTTAGTTTCATCAGTATTCCTGTTGGTTACCATGCTGGAAATCAGTTGGGCTCTATGAAACTATATATGGGCTTTTTGTTAATAGTAGGTCTCTTTATTTAATATATAATTTTATTATTCAAAACATCTCTTAAACTAAGTTCACATCATCTTGTATTTTAAAACTTTTTCTCTTTTAGCATAGTAGATTCTGAAATTTTGGATGCATTTTTGGTTTGGATTTTGCCCATCACTAATATGGATACAATAACATTTATTCCTCAACAGTCAAATTTTTCAATGCTGTCAGTCATTTTCTTGCACAGTCAGATAATTCTGAACCAGCTGCATGGTCCAAGGAAGACCATGCAAGTTGAGGTTTCATAGAAGTTTAGCACTTTTGCTGAACATGCAATTTAAATTGCTTAAAATAGACCCATGGGAAATAGAGCTTCATGTTCTTATTTCTAAATATCAGGAAAATGCCTTATGTAAATGCAACATGGTTAAGGAACAATGATGTCTTTTTCTGTAAATAGCAGTACTATCATTGGTTAATCTCATTCTCCTTCGTCCTTGTCTTTACTATTGATTAATGGCACCTTCACCCTTTAACTGATCTATCTTCAAAACTTGTATCATTCTTGCCTCCCTTCCTTTACCTCTAATAATTAAAAAGTTTCAGACATTTTATTTCCACATGTTTCTTAAAATAATTTCTCCCTCTGAAATTTGATGGTACCTCATTAGTTTGTTTCCTTATAATGATGACAGTCACTGTTAAAACACAGAGTTTTTGGCCTGGGCACTGAGTTACATGATTTATAAATATTACTTTAGTCACTCTAACCATTATGTAAAGTGCACATTATTATGCCCATTTGATAGCAAAAAAAAAAAAGAGTTTAAATCAAATTGTTTAATTTGCCTAAAGTCACATTGGCATAGATGATATTCAGAGCCACTGTTGGTTGATTTTATAGCCTATCTTTTTTTATACCATCAGTATCATCATTTTATATTTACCACTTTTTATTTCATAGTGTGTGTATATATTTTATTTCTCTTTGTAGGCTATAGCTTCTTCTAGGTTGGGCCTATGTGTATCTTTTCACATTTTTTTTCTTTACATCCCATATCTCATTTCTTAGGGCTGTGTATTTACAGGGTGTCCAGAAACATTTGTTAATAGTTTACAATCAAAGAAAAGCCTTTGATTGGTAACTTCAGGGGAAAAGAAAGGCATTTTATTTTAGCAAGAATCTGTTTTGTAAGAATTAAGGAATATGGACAGATTTGTGAGCCATCTTATTCTATGAAAACAAAAAAAGAATCTGTGAACACAAAGTATTCATCTCTTCAAACACATACAATTCAAATACAAGTGCCTTGGCATTAAATGTTTGAATTTGTATGCAAGATGTTATAGTTATATAATTTTCTGTCAGAGATGGTTGGCTGTGCTTGCTAGATTTTCAGATTTCCTCATTTATAGTAGATGTACTTGTAGGGACAAATGCACTCTCTGATATGTGAATGACTTTATTAGCTCACCTTGAATAGAAAAATTTCTTTCCTAGCTCTGAGCCATATTTAAGAGAATGAATGTTGTATTAGCCAAACAGATACATGTAGGACAACTTGGAATAAGTTTGCCTGTCATCATAATAGTTTTTCTTCATGATTCTGAGCTTATATTTCCAGGACTTATGTGGTGTCAGAAAAATGGTAAGAATTACAAATCCAATGCTAGAATTACATAAGATATATCATAATCACAACCCAAATGATTGTCTTGAGAAAAGACGCTAGATCTTCTCTATCCTTTTAGTATTTGAAAAATCAATCTGACAGTAGTTATTAAAATAAAAAGACCAAGAACTTGAGAGTCATAAGTTCTACATCTGACTCTTGGTTTCTCAGTTATTGGTTATGATCTGAGGAAAGTTCTAACTTCTTTATATCTGAATTATTTTTACCTGATTAATTCTGAGTGTTAAATGAGAAAAAGTATGTGAAGATTTTGTAAACTGTGAAGAACTTCACTAATGTAGGTTATTACCCTTGTTTTAAACTTTAAAGAAACATACAAAAGTTAAGGAAACAATATATCAGGAAAATAAGAATCAAGGGTGTTGGCACAGCAGTAGGTAATGCTGTCTCAGGCTGATAATTGGCTTAAAAAGTAAATGGACTACTAAGGAAATCAACAAAATCTAGATATTTTGTAAATGTTTAAATGGCTGTCATAAGGCAATGTTAATGCCATTTCTATTTTACAACTACTATCATCACTAATCTTTATTAAGATCCTGTCTTAACTCTTTATATATTACTCCTCATATGTTACCTACTTAAGTGCTTACAATATTCTTTTAGGATAAATCCTGATATTATCTTATTTTTCCTTTGAAATATGAGACACAGAAAAGTTATATCAATATGATGGTGAATATTTAGGCAATTTTTATTGATGTAATAATTATTCAATCAGATGACATCTAATGATGAAATAAATTAAGTTGCATTTAAAAAATAAAATTTTTTGGGAGTTGTAATTTGTTTTTTTAACCTCTATTTTGGGAGAAAAAGGTCACTGAATTAAGAATATGTTTCTTTTTCTATATATACACACGCAAAAAAACTTACATATACAAACAATATTATATAACTATTTGTATTTTATATGCAAAATATAAAATCTATGTAAATTTCATATGCATTTACTTAATTTATTTTTTTAAGAGTATTTTAAAAAATTTATTTATGCATACAAGCTGGGGTACAGACCAGAGGCGTGGGGCAGCGAGAGAATTCACCAGAGACAGAGTGGGGAGCAAAACAGGCAGATCGTCGGAAATATACTGCTGAGGGGAGCAGCGGGCAAGGCAGCCAGCACCATGTATAAATCTCCCCGTCTGGCGTTGTACTCGCGCTGCTGCTGCGGACAGCTCCACAGTGCAGCAATTAACTGCTGTGCCACCAGGGAGGCCCCATTTACTTATTTCAGTGCAGATGATTTTTCCTGTTTTTCATAGAGACCCCACTCCTAATCTATGGGGACAACCTATTCCAGGTTTATGTGATTAATAGGATTAAAAAGGGTATTTATATATCATAACTACAACATATACAAATATAGGAACACAAATACAATTTCTTTGTCAATGATTTTCAAAGATGCAAATGAATTTTTGTAATTTGCTTTTCTTATGAACACTTTGTAGATCCCTCTAATTCAGCAGGTTGGGCTCAAATTCACTCCAACATGTGTTTGTGCTGTGACCTGTCCCACTGTTTCTCTATTGGCAAATATTTCATTGTTTTGTTTTTCTCCTGTAATGATGTGTTAAATGTTATCTGCATAAGTACTTATGCTGTTATTTTTTCTTTGAAAAAGATTCCCGGTTGTGAGATTGCTAAATAGTATGGGCAGGAAGGTCTTCTTAATTAAGATTGGAAACCATCATGAAAGAGAAGAGAAACATTTAACTAGATAAATGTATGGCTAAAGAAATCTATAAGGAAGTCAACTGATAATTCATAGATTTGGAAGAACTGCTTGCAAGGCAGGGAACAGATAGCTAACTTAAAATTGATAAGAAGTAGATAAATAAGCCAATAGAAAGTGTGTGGAAGACATGAAAATGCAACTTTTGAGTGAACCAATCCAAATGACTTAAGACAGAACAAGATTAAACATAAAATGGTGCTTAAACATATTAGTATTTAAATTATAGTAATAAAATATCACTATATAGCTTTCAGACTGATTTAAAAAACATCTTTTATAAAGGATACTAGCAAAGAACTCTATAGGAGTGTGGGTATTCTTACATGTTGTTAATAAAAATGTGAAAATGACTGTACAGACATGAAATGAAACCTGGCAATATCTTTTTAAATCTTCATTTTAAGCTGAAATCAATTTGTAATTGCTATGCAGTTTGTAATTTGTGTACAAGTTTTGATTTGTAAAAAAAATTGTAATTGTATTTCAAGGGCTGCTTTTATCTGGTTGGTTCTTTCTGTCTAAAATATTTCCTGCTATTCCAAAATTATTAGTTTTATTCAGCCTATTTTGGTTTCTCCCTTGATACCCTTATTCTTATTCATACTGAATACACTTCTATTAAATTCTTTATTTTAGTGCTACCTTAAGTCTTTTATTCCATAAGAAACTTTATCCTATTCCAAACTACATAATCTCTTCTGTTATAAAATTCCTAAAGTTCTTTAGTATTATATTTGTCTAGTTTTAACAATTTAGTTTCCCTAGCTAAATTGAAAGTTCTTAGAAGTTAAAATTTATTAGATGACCCACCCCCCAAATTCTTAAATTTTCAGTATTCTTTCCCTAGGTGTCTCTTTTAAGGTCCCTAACCAGATCTCATTCAAACCTGAGGAAATCCTTACCCAAACCATGTAATTCCCTCCTGGCAGTTTGGCGCAACATAAAATTCTAATGAAGCTGCTTAGTTCATCCTGATTCTTGATGGTGGACTTTTTAAGTCTGCTTTCTCTGAATATATCTCAAACTCTAAATTATCAGAATGTTTAATGAAGCTTTAAGGAAATATTTCACTGTATTTTCTTTCATTACTGAAGACAATCACTGTATATGAATTTAAAAATAACTTTTTGATTCAAAATTAATTCTCATACAATTAAAGATTATAATGTGGAAAGAATATTGAGAGACAAGATCAGAGATGAAGGCTATAATAAAAATTACTATTATATGACAACTATAACTATTATAGACTTTTCTTCGGAGTAGATTATATACTTTTACTCATGTTTCTTAAGGTATGGTCCATAGGCCAATTGCTTCAGAACTACATAAATTCAGATTCCTGTACTCCATTTCCAGGCATGGAGACTCTGGAAATGTGCATTGTGTAGATACATTAGATTATTCTGAGTCACACAAAATTTTGAAGTGACCTCACATGTATTCATTATATATTCCTCTTTGATCTTTTGCTTAAAATAGTTTGTTTGTCATTCTACAATTTCTAGGTTGTACTTCTCTAACTACAAGTGGTCCTTGTGACCAATGAAGCTTGCATTAGTCTTAAAGCATCTGAGTTCATGTCCTATGGACCTTGTTCCTTTTCTGCTGTTTGCAAACTTTATTGGACTAACCAGGTTGTTGAACGTAGAATATGATTTTTTGGGAAATTGTCCCAAAGGTTTTATGAAGAAACAAAGTTTATTTAGTTCAAAAAATAAAAAAAAGAAGGAAAGGAGAAAAGGAAGGGAGGGAGAGAAGGAAATCTTAGAAGCATTTTTTTCAATGACTAAGAATGACATATACAAAATTTATATTTCAAAAATGGAATTATAAGCATTAAGACACATTCCTTGAATGCACAGGTTCATTAGATTCATTAGAACTCATCCCTAAAAGTTGGACTGTGCCACCACTTATGGTTTATGCTATTGCCATCATGATTTGGGTGATAGTCTGCTTGAAGCAAGAAAATAGTGCAGATAACCCCCAGGTATCTTTAGCCTTTCTGCTTACCCTGCAGTCTTGAGCCAAGGCTCTGTTTCTTCCCGCAATACTTTAAAGGACTGGAACAAGTTATCCTATTGGGGGAGAAAATGATAGCAAAACATTGTTGCAAATCCAATCAATCTTCTTTAGATTTGGTCAGTCTTCTTCCTGTCTTCAATCTATTAAGGTCACACTTTTGATTTGATGGGCACACTGCAGCAAATACATAACTGGAATACCTTTTCCACTCAGAAAGTATCAGTTTTGGGGAACATCAGATACCTATGGTATTTTTCTTACTTGGAACTAGACTACAAGAACAAGATTACAGACTCTTTTAAAATTGGTACGTGTGTTTCTCACAAGAATACCTTAGAGATAAATATGACACTATCCAGTAGATTTAAGGCAAGAAAAAGTCATGTTATAGATATTAATATTAATTGTGGCTTTTGACGCAGCTAGTTTACCAATCTAAGTTGCTGTTCTCAGCACAGTGTGAATGACTGCTGGCCTCACTTTCTCCCTGTGGCCCTGTTCCTAAAGTCACAGTGAGCATATGTGGAATAGCCAGATTTAATACAAACACAAATGTTTGCTCTAGCTGTGCTCAAGACTTGTTATAACAATCTTTGAAAAGTGAATTGTTTTGCCAAGTAAAAACTTAAAGTGTAAACTGATAATTAATATTTTAGACATGTTAGGTGTTTTTTTTTAATCTTAGCTCTAAGACACTTCACATTTGATAACCAAGTGAGAGTTTCCTTAAAGTAAACAAATTAAGTTATGAATTTTGATGTTCTGAATATGCTAAGGGCTTCCGAAGGTCTGCGCGTGAGCTAAGCCTTGATTATTCCCTTTCCTTGTTGACAGTCGTGCCTGAAATTATGGAAAACGGCATAAACTCAGCTCTGAGAAATGGAGCTAGGAGAACAAAACACTGCTTATTTTTATTGCTTTCTGAGGAGATGCGTCACTCTTGCCATCTTTATTGCTGTTGTCACCCGATGCATTTATTCTGTGTGTATCTTTGTGTTCTCACCCCTATATACAAGGTTAAACACAAGTTTGTTTTCTAGTCTACTTTGAGTTTAAATTCTAAATCATGTGATAGTCTTGGGGACTTGGGTTTGATGATAAGAAGAATGTGTAAACAAATAAGGAAAGCATTGTGTAGAGTAACTAATGAACAAAAATCTGGAACAGTCTGTTAGAATCAGAAAAATCTTAATTTCTATTAATGTTTATTGAAGTTTAGAGGTGTTTTGTATAAGAGATGAATTTTAGCAATATCTGGGATATTTATAGCATGTAAAATAATAATTTGTGCTATATTGGGTGACAATCATGTATCTGTATGACTTATATATGTAAAACATTTACCAAACTTGAAGATCATGTTTTGTAAGTAGGGTAACAATTAAAATGTACACTTCTTTTTAATTTCTTTTTTTAAAAAGATTTATTTATTTAAGCATACAAGCTGGGATGCAGCGCAGTGAGAGGGCTCACCAGAGACAGAGTGGGGAGCAGAACAGGCAGATCGACTGAAATACACTGCTGAGGGGAGCAGCTGGTGAGACAGAAGAGGTCTGCTGTGCCATGTGGGAATTTCCCTGGCCGGGCATCGAACTCGCGCTGCAGCTGCCTACCGACCGCTCCACAGCGCTGTGCTTAACCTGTTGCGCCACCTGGGAGACCCTTTTTATTTCTTAATACTGTTTTGGTTCTTACAAAAGACAGTTCTAGGGACATCACTCAGTTTAGCTGATTTATCCTTCAAATACAAAACATTATTATTATTAATATTATTATATAGAAAGTATTTCTTAGAAAAGAGGACTTCTAAAAGACTCAGAAGCATTCTTTGTTGTTATATTCAGAAACCACTACATTTAAACAATGATGTTTTCTATTGAACATATTTGTATGCAGCATAAAATTTTGAAAATACTTTAAAAGTACTAATGAGCAAATTTAGAAAAAAATTGGGACTACAGATGATTTTTTTTCTTCCCAATTCTTTGTGTGTGTGTGATGCACTCAAATGCATAAACATATACCAGTTAAAGCTAAAAATGTGCACAGTGTAGTCTGTAAATGGAAATCTTCAAATAGAAATGTTAATGGACTTACATAACCAAAATGCTCCTTTCCTGCTCCCCAGTACCAGTAGCATTCCTGCTGAGGCTACACTCATTTCACAGTTTCCTCTCATATTAGTGCTCTTGCTGGACAAAGGGATGTTCAGTTCCTGGAAGAGATCCTTTGCTCTTAACTCTGGGTCTACACACATTCTGTTCCCTCTGACTGGCACACTCGTCTCCCTTACCCCCAAATTTTCTTTTAACCCATATATGCTCATCCTTTTCTATTGAAGCCATTCCTGGCCCTCTGTTCTATATTAGCGGATTCTAATGTGTGATCCAATGGGACTTCAGATTAGTCTCTCTTAAAATACACCACGCTGTATTGTAGTTGCCTCTGTATTTGTATTTAATACTGGATAGGAGGCTCTGTGAAAGTAGAGATAGCATTTGTTTTGCTTTCTGTTATACACCCTGCACCAAGCTGGCACATAGTAGTACTCAATTAACATGTTTTGAATTAATGAAGAAAGCAAATCCTCCATATATCACTCATATCTTGTAGGATCTGTCTTTCCCATAGGCAATTACCTACAGAAGACATTTCTGTGTGAGGGTTATGTCTCTCAAATCTCTGATTGGCAAGTGAGAGAACTATCACTAAAGCCATTCTCTGTCTTTATTTTAGAAACCTGTTATTGTTAAACATCCTTATGTCAATACAACAGTTTTTGTTTAATCCCCTTTGTAGATACTGAAAGCATTATGATGGCAACTTTGATGAGAGGTCATTTTGTTTCATATGACTAAAGATTAAGAAAAAGAAAAGTAGAAACCTCAGGAATGATTTTATGTATTTTAGTTTTGTGAAACTTTGAAAAGGAGATAGTTATATTTCTAATGCCTGGCATGTATTGGGATCTTGATCATTATTTTCACACAAAAAATTGGTATATCTCACTTCAATATATTTGTACATGATATTTTGTGACTAACATCTACTAACACTTGTTAAATGTAAAGTCACCTCTTACTCCTGTCAGTGTGGGAGACTATTGGTGTGGATAATTGAAAATTGGAGCAGCTGTCACTGATGAGATGGATGGAGATAAACACTGCTTGGCAACTTCTCTCTGGCTCCATGGTCCCTCTTGACCTTCTAGATGGATGACTAGGTTGGACTAGATGGAGTGGGTCATATGTGTAAACACATTATAAGTTTGCCTACAATTCTCATTTTCTCCTTGGTTTCAAATTATATTCTATAGGAAAATGTAAAGTAATGAAGTAAAAATTGGAAGCACATGAGGGGAAGACAATTAGGTTTAAATATGTGGTTTGATTTCAGTTTTCAAATTAGTAAATTTCTAGCATAGCATCATGAACAGATGGATCCAGGCATTTTTAAGCATACAAGGTTTTATGGGATTTAGAAAGTCTAATATTTTAGATAAACCAATTATTAGTGTATGGTATAATGAATAAGGGTGAGAGTATTTCTGTTTTAATTTAAAAATAGACTTTAAAATTTAAATGTAGGTACATGTGCTAGTATCCAAAGAGGACCATCAATTTCTTCTTTTTCTTTACACTCATGTTGCTTTATCAATCTAGAGACAGAGTTCATACCTTCCTGTTGAATTTGAACTGACCCTGACTTGCTTTGTCCAGTAGAATGCAGCTCAAGTGATGCAGTGCCAATTCCTGGCCTAGCCCTTAAGGGAACTAGCAACTTCTACTTGATTCTTCTTTGAAGCAGCTGCTATGTGAAAGTCTGACTCTTAAAAACTGCCATGCTGTGAGGAAGTCCAAACTAGCCATGTGGAGCAGCCATGTGGAAGAGCACCAAAGTGTTAAATATGTGAGTGAAACTTTCTTGAAACTTTCAGGCTAGCTCATTCTTTAGCTGATAAGTTGAGTAAGTGACCCCAGCTAGCTTTGCTTGAAGCAGATCTGTCAGTTGAGTCATCAACAATAAATATTTGTTTTAAACTGTTGTGTTTTGTGTCAAATATTTTGTAGTAATGGATAATAAAATAGGTGACTCATGGTTTCTAATATCCATTTTATAATACCTGATTGAGGCAAAGCAAATGTTCTCTGTATTCTGAGATTAAGATTTAAGCTTACATGAATGTCAGTGGAGGAAAGGGGTATGCAGCTTAAACTTCCAGCCTTCTAAACCTTTTATCAAGTGATGACTAGCTTCAAAGATCAGTAACATTATCATTACTCCTCCAAGCTCAGGTATCCCAAATCAAATTCAAAAATGAAAATCAAATAAGTGCTCTTAGTCCATTAATTCTGTGAACTTCAAACCTTGACATAGTAGGAACCCTTGAGGATTTCTAAGGGAGACCCAAGGTTATTGCTTGCTGGAATCTGAGTGGTGAAGATTCAGTGAGAAAATAGATGTTATACCACAGCTTTGCTTTGTGAATAACAGATGAGTTGGTAGAGGCTTTCAATCTGAGAGTAGACCGTAGGGTGATCAGAATCCCAATCACTCAGTAGAAGATGATAAAATAGAGCAGTGAAATGAATTAAGATGGCACGCTGTCTTTTATCAATAAAAGTAATGGTAAGAGATATATTTCTTACAATTATTTAACCAGGAGAAAGCTCTCCAGAATGATACATTTTGCTTATAAAGCAGTGTGAAGTGGGATAGATCACATTGTCAATTTAATGGCTCAGTTTGCTGCATTTATATTAGCAGCAAGATTATTCTTTTTTTTCATCCAAAATGAATGAAAACATAGGAAACTGTTTCTGACTATAAATCTCTTTCTGCTGGAAACCTTTTGTCATCCTACGCTCTTCTAATTCTTTAGGATGGAGCAGGTCAGAAAATTGAACAAATGACATTTTGTATTGAGGAGTCTGGTATTATACCCGATTCATTTGGCTTATACATGTAAGGGTATTTTCCTCTAGAAATTAAAAACATGATTTCTATTTTGAATCAATGAATGTGACATCTACTAGCTAGTAACTCAGTTTAGGGGAATATGAGTGACCATTCAGGGTATTATATTTTGTGAACGAAAGTTTTAAATATTATTTATTTGCTTATGTTGAATAAGTGATGTCATAGTTTTAATGCATTTGTATACAGGTACAAAAGTAAGAATGCAAGCAAAGTTCATTCATCAATATTCAGTGGGCAGATACACATCTGCAGGTGTCAAATTTGTAGAAGTGTGCTTGCTTGTCTCACAGAAAATCAAATTGGGATTTTCTTCTTCCTGCAAATATGAACCCCTTCCTAAATAGACATAAAGCAGTATTCAAGGGTAAATGGTACTAGTGTTTTCTTTTTGATGGTGCTTTTCAGTTATAACCTTTGGTTATGATGATTAAAAATGTGAATAGTGTGTTACTATGTAGTATGTTACAACTGAGAACATTGGGACACCTGATTTTCTTAAGAGCCTGACTGCCTCACTTTAAAAACCAACTCTGTATGATTTATATAAATTGTGCCTGGTGACCTCATCTTTAAAATAGGGATCTACCATTTTTACTATATTAACTTTTAAATGAGGATTAAATAAGCTAACATATATAAAACAGGGACTGACACACTATAATTTCATTAATAAATTTTAGTTATTAATACATTCCCTACTTCTTGAGCAGAGTGAGATTATGGAAATGCAGGAATACACGTCCTTGGGGGGATGATTTCTTTAGAATGTATGCTGTTCTTTCTTATTTAGTATGAAGAATACTTCTTATTTTTAAGCCCTTCAAAAAGAAGTCTTATGATCTAACTTTGGAACTACTCAATTCTTGTCAGGAATTTCTTCAGGATAACCAACAGTACTCAGTTTTATACTTAGAGAAGATGACCTCCTTCCCCTTCTGCTCCCTTCAAGAGAATTTATGATATTCAGTATTTTCTATATAAATAATTTGATAATTTTTTTGCTCACTCATGTTAAAAATTATGTTCAGAACCCATGAACTGCTGACTTTAAACATCTATTCAATTTCTTTCTATAAAACTTTAATTTTATATATGATAATACATAATATATAATATATAACCAAAATTGGAATGTGTATGTGTATATACTATATGTAGATATGTAGATATAAATGTATATTTTATATCTATATATAATTGTTCATAGGATGGAATGCCACTTTAGATGGATAACAGTGGAGGAGGGTCAGAGAACTCTTTATGGAAAAGGTGGAATTTCATTTTAAGAGCAGAAAGGACTTTCCCAAGTGGTATAGAGGAGATCATTTTGGGCAGAGGGATAGCATATACTCTTGGGGTAAAAGGACCAGTTTAAAGTACATGGTTGTGAATTTTGTGACAGAAAAAAGTATCTAGAAAATAATGGCTTATTTTCTAGTGTGCTTTGCAACCTCTCTTTCATTTCTGATTTTATTTGAGTTTTTTCGCTCTTTCTTTGTGAGTCTGGCTAACAGTTTATTTATTGTATCTTTTCAAAGAACCAGTTCTTAGTTTCATTGATCCTTGGTATTCTTTTTGAATTCTATTTATTTCTGCTTTAATTTTTATCTTCCTTCCTTCTGCTGACTTTTGGCTTAGTTTTTTCTTCTGTTCCCTTGTGTTTCTTTTCTCCTAGTGTTTCTGTCATTTCATTTTGATGGCTTTCTATGGTGTTTTCTGTTTTCCCTTTACTTAAGCTGAGTGTCTCTCCTCCAGCCTTTTGTTTGGTAGTTATCATGAGGTTTGTATAGAAAGGGTCATATCTCAAAATTCCTTTTTCTGCTGATGTTGTCCTGTTTTTGTTTGCCTTTATAGGTTCTGTTATTTTTTCCCCCTTTTATATTTTTGTTTTCATGAATTATCCCTTTTTGTACTATAATATCTTTAGCAAATTGGTGTGCTTATAATTATTTTTAATGTTTCTTCGTAACATTTACTCTATATTTTGTTTAATACCCTGTTCTTAGATAGAGTTACACTTTTCTGATGATGTGTATTTACCATCTTGTTCATTTTTTAAAACTTTTTATTCAGATAGAACTCCTTTTAATGCTTCTTTAAGAGAGATTTAGTGGTAATGAACTCCTTTAGCTTTAGTCAGAAAAGCCTTTATATTTCTGCTTTATATCTGAAGAAGAGATATGCAGGCTAGAGTATTCTTGGCTGGTAGTTTTTATCATTGAATATTATCAATATGTTATTCCACTCCCTCATGGTCTGTAGAGTTTCTATTGAGAAGTCTTTTGATAATCTGATGGGAGTATTTTTATATGTCACCTTATTTTATTTTCCCTCTAGCTGCCTCTGATATTGGTTATTATCATTAATGTTTTAAGTTTATTATTATATATTTTTGTGAAAGTCTCTTTGTATTTTGATACTAGGTATTCTATTAGCTTCATGTACTTGTGTATTCCCTCCCCTTGCTTTGGGAAGTTCTCAACTATTACTTATTTGAGTAAGTTCTATGTTCCCAGCTCCCTTTCTTATATTGCAGTACTTGTTATCCTTATGTTGCCTTACTAAAGGAATCAGATAGTTCTCATATCTTCATCTTTTTACACATTATTTCTCTCTCATTTTCCAACTGAATCATTTCTAGGTTTCTATCTTTGCGTTCACTAATTTGTTCCTCCACTTCATTTATTCTATTTTCAGTGTTTTCTATTGCACTCTTCATTTCATATATTGAATTGTTCACATCCTGAATCTGTTTCTTAGATATAGTTTCAATATCTTTGATAAAGTACTCTTTCTGTTTGTTAATTTTTTCCCTAAACTCACTGAATTGCTCTTTTGAGTTCTTTGTATTTCTTTAGGTTTCTTCATAATAGTTATTTTGACTTCTCTATCCATTGAGTCACAGTTTTCTTTAAGTTTGGTTTCTAGAGAGTTGTCATTCTCTATAGCAGTGTCATATTACCTTTAAATTTAGGTCACTTACTGTATATTCCTCTCTCTGCTCATTTGACTTATCTGCCTTTTTTTTGTGACTCTTTTTGTTTAAAATGTAGATCATCATCTAAGAACTCAGTTGCTTTTCTTTTTCTTTACATTAGGTGACTCTATGACTATATTTATCTAGTTAGTTACTGCCAGCTGCTGTTGGTGCTATGTAACAGTGACCCAGGAAGTGTGGATGGTCTTCTTTTGTGTCAATGGGGGAGAGGAGACATGCAGAGGGGTCAGCCACTGCTGTGAATAAACTGGGATCTTATTTGTAGCTCTGCTTTTTTTTTTTTTTTTAATCTGCCATTATCCCCCTCCCTGGAGTCCTGGATCTGAGACTTGGCTGTCACTTATTGGTGCACTCTGAAGTACCAATACTCATCTGGTGGGAGAGAGGTAAAGGGAGTTGTAGTTGAGAGCACCTTTTCTTTCACCTTCTTTGCTGAGGGTCAGAGTCCGTGTAGTGCTCTTCAACTCTGCTGCTTTAGTATTCACTTGGGTGAGGGTGTTGGTTTCTACCCTGCCTCTGCTCTCTTCTTCCCAGGAACTTTGTTTGGACTGGCAAACCTGGCCCCCCAGGTCTGCTCTCTCCATTAATCTTGCTCCACACAAGTGTGTGGATCTCTCCAGTGTTCTGTGGTGAATAGCAGAGGAGTCCTTGTGCTGATCTATGAATTACAGATTTAAGTGGAGAAATGTGAGAGGCAACTCTTGCAACCATGATGCTGACATCATTCTCAAATTCTTGATTTTTCATCTTAATAGAAAGAGTAGAAGTCGAGCATTTTTTCATGTATCTGTTGGCCATTTGCTTTTCTTCTTTGGAGAAGTGCCTTTTGAGCTCTTCTGCCCATTTTTTGATTGGGTTATTGGCTTTGTTTTTGTTGAGTTGTGTGAGTTCCTTGTAAATTTTTGTTATCAGTCCTTTATCAGATGTATTGTGTGCAAAAATCTTTTCCCAGTTGGCAGGGTGTCTGTTAGTTTATAATCAAGGAAATGCAAATCAAAACCACTATGAGATACCACCTCACACCTGTGAGGATGGCACACATTAAAAATACATGCAGGCAACAACAAATGCTGGAAAGGATGTGGAGAAAAAGGAAGTCTTCTACACTGCTGGTGGGAATGTGAACTGGTCCAACCACTATGGAAAGCTGTATGGCGATTCCTCAAACTGCTAAACACTGAGCTTCCGTATGACCCAGCAATACCACTTTTGGGAATTTACCCGAAGGACACAAAAACACTAATCCGAAGGGATACATGCACCCATATGTTCATTGCGGCACTGTTCACAATAGCAAAGGTATGGAAGCAACCCAGATGTCCAAAAATAGGTGACTGGATCAAGAAGATGTGGTACATATACACAATGGAATACTATTCAGCATTCAAAGAAGATAAACACATGCAATTTGCAGCAACATGGATGGAATTAGAGGGGATCATACTCAGTGAAATAAGCCAGAAAGAAAGAGAATAATATCGAATGGTTTCACTTATAACAGGACTATAAGGAAACCAAATAGGAGCGAGACAATCGGCGGTGGCGGGGGAGGTGAGGGAAGGAAAAGTGCACAAAATGGAATAGAAAAGAACACAAGGGACCATGGAGATGGATCACGGGTGAATTGGTGGTGGGCTACCCAAGGGGAATACAAAATGTAAAAGACATAAATAACAATAAAAATATATATTTAAAAAAAAATAAAGTTCAGAAAAATCTGAAAAAAAAAAAAAAGAAAGAGTAGAAGTCTATTAACATTTTGTTTGCCAAACAAGAAATACAGCTTTGCACAAGCTGAAATGGGAAAGTACTTATACCACTCTACTGCTAAAACCTCTTCAGTGAAGTCCTTTGCCCTGAGGTAGAATTCAAATTCCTGGCAAAGTTTATAGTTGTAGACTGTGCCTTCCTTTGCTTTTCTTTCCACCTTACCATACTCTTCCCCGCCAAAGCATACGTTCAGACACTTCAATCATTATAAGCTTCCCTTAGCTCCTCTGATAGATCATGGTTTTTCTTCCTTTGGTCCACACCTTATTTTGCCATGACTTCACTCATTCAGATAGGTCTGATCGTAGACATTCTTTTCTGCAAAGTGCCATCTTTGACCACTCAACTCTAGAGACCGGGTGCCACTCATATGCTCTCATAAATCTACTATTTTGTCAGTCAGTTTTTCTAATTGCTTATTTACTTACCTGTATTCCTCTTGAAGCAAAACTTTCTACAGGTAGGGATCATGTTTGGATTAATTTAACATTTCATCTCTATCATTTGAAAAGTACGTGGCACACAGTAAGCATTTAAAATTATGCTCAATGACTGGTCAGATAAATGGATGAACTTATAGCCTTTCATTTCCATTGGGAGATAAATAAAAAAATTCAGGAAGGCCATGTCCATTTTTAAATAATATTTATTATGTTTTGAAAAACATAGGAAAGGTGAAAACTTAAGTTTAAGGACTTTATCTCAGCTACAGAGCCACAGGGGAAATCCCATAATCACTGAACTAAATTTTACTTTCTATCAGTATAGATGGGGAAGCCTAATTTTGGGAGGTTCTCATAAAGAAAATAAAGTATATCTGACAAAATAAGTATTGAAGTTTAAAACTGATTATAAATATTCCAAATGAGAAATTGCCTTGAAACTGATGATGTATTAAAGATTTAATATAAATATTGGTTTCTATGTGTTGTTCATAGCTCAAAAATGAGCTTATACTCATTCATTATTCCATTTTTATGATACCAGTTCTATGGCGTTGCAATGCCTTTTTATTGAATATTGATTACACTTTTGAATACTTAATAAATTCAATGATAAAATTATGATAAAGCTAACTTTATTTAAAAAAATACCTCCACTGCTGCCTAGAAAACTTTGCCAACTTTTCATCTTAATTGAGTTCTAACCTGTGACTAAAGTAATAGACACCTACCAGATCGCCTTGTCTAACATGTAAACTGTTCTTAGCAACTATGAACTTCAAGTAACTTCATCTTTGGCCTCATTTATGACTTATGTGCTCTTTAACCTCAAGATAAATTTGACAGCCTATCTTGGGATGAAATATTCATGAAGTTTCATAACATTCAGTACTATTTTATGATTCTTTTAGTTGGTGTAACAACAATCCTTTCTAGCACTCTATCAAATCAAGAAGCATCTTCTTAAATCACTAGCCCAAGTGCATGAAACCGTCACTTGTTAATGTCTTTTCTGTTCTGCAAAACGTGCTCTAGCGTAGGGAAAATTCATGCTGCCAGTTACGTCATCCTCCTTCAACGTGCTAATTTGTTTGGGAAAAGTCCTGTCTGATCTCTTCCAGCTCTGGGTTTTTTGAACTTGACAACTAAGTGAGAATCTCTGAAAGCCTTGGAAAAATTATATTACTCTATGTAAAAAAGGATAAAATAAGTTACAGCACAAGCCACATCCGCAGATTACCAGTAGATCACATTTTCTGGTCAGGCTGGATAGGATTCTGAAGAGCAAGCCATATGGGGGCAAAATAGAAACCACTCTCCAAGTTCTACCTTACTTTACTATTTTATTTCAGTACAACATCTGAAATTTTGCTTTCAGAGCTTTGGATAACTTTGTTCTTCTTGTTTTATACAGGAAATTGACAAGATTCCAATTTGGTAGTGCTGTTTTTATATCTTGACATGCGTTAATTATCATGACAAATTTCTCTAAATGATTTTTAAAAAATCAAAAGACATAATTTCGGATCTAAAGGAATCATGTCTTTTCAGCTTCAAGACTCAAAACTTTCTTCTTTGTTGTTTAGAAATATTCTAATAAATTATCGAATGTTTATCATATAAAGATTGCAATTTAAAATTGTGAAAGATAGTCATGCTATGCTGTTTTAAGCATGTTCCTCTGTTTTTGAATGAACCCTTTGTCATAGTCAAAATGAAAATTAATCAGCTGAACTGGGCATATGTAGTATCTTTAGTGGGTTTTGTAATTTACATGATTTGAGATGTTATATTTAGGAAAAAAGAAAAATTTTAGTCCAGAAATCAGTGAATGGTGGTGGTGATAATGGTGGGAGAATGAGAAGTTAAGAATAACGGAAATGGTTTTGATTTGCATTTCCTTAATTATAAGTGATGTTGAGCATTTTTTCATGTATCTGTTGGCCATTTTCTTTTCTTCTTTGGAGAAGTGCCTTTTGAGCTCTTCTGCCCATTTTTTGATTGGGTTATTGGCTTTGTTTTTGTTGAGTTGTGTGAGTTCCTTGTAAATTTTTGTTATCAGTCCTTTATCAGATGTATTGTGTGCAAAGATCTTTTCCCAGTTGGTAAGGTGTCTGTTAGTTTTGGTTAATGTCTCTTTTGCTGTACAG
>PVIJ01013609.1:0-44414 GCA_004024925.1 Scalopus aquaticus | reverse complement strand
AATCATTATCTTTAGAAACTATGCCTGCTAGCCAAATTTATGGTATAAAAAACCCCACTGTTGGGGCAATAAACGGAGCAGCCTGATCACTACTCGGTGTGCGTGCTGTCTCTCATTCCCCTTCCCCCTCTCCTGCTGCCGCCGACGCTTTCCCCACCACCCCCGGGGACCCAACCTCGGTTGGAGCCGGCCTCCGACAGTTAAAGGTCACTATCAAGAAAGTAGACAACCCACAGAATGGGAGAAAATGCTTGTAAATCATATATCTGATGTGAACCTGATATCTAGAATATATAAAAAAAACTATCAATAATAGAAAGACATGTTCCCAGTTTTCAAAACAAAGCATTTCAAGGACATTTCTCCAAGAATATGTATAAGTGAGTAATAAGCACATGAAATGATGCTTAAAATCATTAGTCATCAAAGAAATGCAATTCAAAACCATAGTGAGATACCACTTCACACCAACTAATATGGCTAGAATCAAAAGAACAGACAATAAAGTGTTGACAAAGATGAGGAGAAATTGGAACTTCATACATACATTTCTACATGTAAAATGATGAAGCTGCTTACGAAACAGTCTCGCAGTTCCTTAAAATGTTAAACATTAGAATCACCACATGGTCCAACAACTCTACCTCCAGGAATAGCCCTCTAAGAAATGAAAACATACATCCACACAAAAATTTGTCCTTGAATGTTCATAGCATTATTCATAGTCACTACAAAGTGGAAACAACCCAAATTTCCACCAACTGATTGATGGATAAATAAAATATGGCATATTTATACAATGTAAAATTACTTGGCAATAAAAATAAGTTCTGATGCATACTACAGGGATAAGCCATGAAAACATTATGCTGTGTGAAAGAAGCCAGTCACAAAAGACCATCTATCACATAATTCCATTTATTTGATATGTGCAGAACAGACAAATTTGTAGAGGCACAAATTAGATTAGTATTTCCCTAAGTCTAGGAGATTTGGAAGTGAATGAGGAGTGACTACTAATTGGTAGTACTTTGGGAGGGAGTCATAAAAATGTTCTAAAATTGAATGTGGTAATGGTTACACTACTGATTGTGAAAATACTAAAAAAAAAAAAAAAAAAAACACTAAATTAAAGAGAAATAACTATACATAGGATGCCCCAGGAAGAGTAATTAAGAAAATTTCATATAGCAATGAGAGTTACAGAGCTTCATTATCTTTTAAAGGAACATTTTGAAATGACACTCATGCAGTTCACAAGAACCATCCCTTTCTCTAGCACACTCACAGCCTTCCCAAATTCTTCTCCTTCCTTTAACATTTCACATTTCTGCATGCCTTTGTGGGAGACAATGGTGAGCATTACTCCTTTGGGAGTAGTTGTCTCCTAATTTGCAGATATTTTCCTCAACAGCGCCCTCTATCTTCCTGTGAGTCTTGGCAGCTAGTGATTTCTGCCCCATCCACTCCCACCCTCACTCATAAGCCTGTGGGATGCAGGATTTTTCAACACCTCTGGACCGAGGGAGCAACTTGAATTTACCCTCGTGACCTTAGAAACGCCATGATGATTTGATGCCACCTTTTATCTGAGGAAACAATAAGGTAGGGCAAGGTCAGTGGCTTCTTGAACCCTGGCCTTATTCCCTCAGAACAAAGGAAGGGCATTCTCTGGGAGTAGAACTGGCATTGTTTATTCCAGGAATACATTTTACCCTCCAATTCCAATTGATTGTTGCCTTTTTTATGGCATTCTCTCAAAACTATACCTTGGTTTTCAAAACATTATTCTATCATAAAGGTTCAAGGTTGGGAATGAGGAGAGAGTGATACCTCCAGCCATCATCCATACATTGATTTATAAAAATTTAGAAATTTTTAATGACAGAAGCTTTTTGAAAAAAACCCAGAGAATTGACATACCAACACCTCACCCGGAAAAATTAATAATAAACAGTATCAGTTTAAAATTAAATTGCCTTTAAGGGTCTTTTCCAACATAGCTCCTTCTATCCCACCCTCTTCCACTATAAAAATAAAAGTCTGTGTTATGTTTGTGGCAATAAAACATCTCCTCTTCTCCTTGACTTGTCCCCAATTCCCAATGACCTGATGACTTGATTTAGTGGCAGTTACCTATATCGGAAGACAGATTTTGACCCTAAGGAGTTGTGTGGTACAAAGTTCAAATAAATTCGCTTACAATTCTCATAAAAGAGGTGAAGATACTTTATTTTTCATCATAGGTAAAGGGAAAGAAAGTATGTGTAAAGACTGATTGTGATTTGTGAAGTGTTCAGCTGGCAAAAATTGGATCATTTTGGCAAAGTGTTTGACAGAGCACCTGTAAAATACTCCAGTGATAAAGTAGGGTTCTCTCCTCCCGTTTCAGGCTATTTTTGATCGGAACCGAAAAGATGAACTGCCACGTTTGCAACTGGAGTGGATTGATAGCATCTGCATGCCTTTGTATCAGGTAATTGTGATGGGCGGGCCTGCGTGTCCTATGCTTGCATTTCTTTTTGAATACAATAAGCGTGTATACTTTTGGAAGATTTTAGGAGACCACCTCAGGATATGTATGTTGCTGAGAACTCAGGGTGCAGTTTATCTTTTCCCAGATTTCTGACCCTCCCCTGAGCAGAGATGAGACTAGGAGATGGGGGGTCTGAGTTCTCCACCACCTGGAGCAGAGTCTCCATGGGCTACAACTCCTTCATCTACACACCAGGGATAATAATATTTTATCTCATCATTTCCCAAACTGGGCCTCATGGAAAACAAATATCCAACCACACAGCCTGACAAGTATCTCTTCAAAGAGAGCTCTCAGGCCCAGTAACTAGGGGCCCTACCATGCACATTAAATAGTAAAGCCTGGGAGAAGTCCTTCAGCACAGAAACTTGTTTAGCATTGATCAATTCTGAATTTCTCAAACATTTGACCAGGGAAATCCTTTTCATTTTTTTTATGACTTTCCTTTTCCTTATATTAATATCCTGGGAGACACGATGGTTCCCTAAAACATGTTTTTCTTCTGACCTCATAGTCAGACCATGAGGTTTTATAAAACGCCTTCATCTTAAAAACCTGCCTCTTTCTGAGCTGCAGGGGCCAAATGCCACCCACCAAACACCAGCAAGACGCACTGCTGGTCTACAGCGCTGCTGCCTGGTGTTCTGGACGCCGCTTCTGGCAAGGAGACAAGTGTCACGGGCTTTGACTGTTCACATTCCACTTTTTGAGTTCGAATGAGGGCTGGCATCAGTTGGCACTACAGTTTAGTGTACACTGCCTTTTAATTGTACTTCTAAGCATTTGCTTTCATGTATAAAACCTGGCAAGTCCTTTACCCCCCACCTTGCTCAATCAGACTGAGCTTCTTTTCTAACTTCCAAGTGAGAAACACATGCAGAGAAAGCAAAACCGCTTTAGCTTCTCACTCTGTGTAACTCCATTAAAAACACAGTATTGTTTTTTAAGGACCTCACAACCATTAACTTTCAGGCTTATCTACCACTTCATTTTTACACTTTTAGAAACTACTGAGCCCTGTCACATTACCCTAAAAAAATTCTAAAATACTGTCTTGGAGATGGAAATGTAATTTTTTAATGACTATAAATAACAAAAGTGAGTGTAGTTGTTTTATGTTATCCATTAAACACATGATAGCAAAAGTCAGACAAATAAAGTTTTAAGTTTTAAAGTAATTTAAAGCAGATCATTTCAGTTATAACTATAATATTGTTAGTGTGCAAACTGACGGGTACCCCAGGATGCCCAACTTGGCCCACTGTAAAGGGGTTCTTCCATGAGCCCCATAAAGACAAAGGATACTCTTAGTGTGAAAGAACTTTAATATATTAGTGTGCATAGAGAAGGAGAAAGGATATAGTTTCCCAATGAAACACCCAAAGTTCCCCATCCTCAAATGCACAGACAAACAGTGTTGGCTCAAAGTGGGGCCACTGAGGCCTGAAAGGTTGCCACAGGGCTAAGATACCTTCCAGCAGGGACCCACAGGAAAGAAGCAGAAAGGGCAGGTAAGTCTGGGATGAAAGAAGAAAATCAAAGCACAAATCAAAGTCATGGCTGTCAATGTCAGCCTCCCCACAAGGCTCTCACCCATGTCTCTTCCAGGTGTCCCTATATGTCTTGATTCTACATTTCTTCTCCAAGTCCCTGGTGCAAAAAAGGAAATACACCCTTCTTCCTCACATGTCTATGCTCCACATGTCTCCTCCACGCCCCCTCTGTCTGTCCTCCCGGTGTCCTCACCTCAGGTCTAACCCACAATAGATGGGCAGAGAACATGGAACCGCCCCTTTTTTTTTTTAAAGATTTATTTATGCATACAAGAACTGGGGGGTAGGCCGGAGGTGCGGGATAGTAAGAGAATTCACCAGAGACAGAGCGGGGAACCGAACAGGCAGATCCACTGAAATACACTCTGAGGGGAGCAGTGGGCAAGGCAGGAGAGGTCTACTGCGCCATGTGGGAAGCTCCCTGGCCGGGGATCAAACTCATGCTGCAGTGGCTGCGGATAGCTTTATAGTGCTGAGACTTAACCCGCTGCACCACCAGGGAGGCCCCGGAACCTCCCCTCTTTATTGAGCTTCCTTCTCTCTGTAACAATAGGATGTTCTTTTGTTTAATGAAGATTGAGTCAAAAATTAATAATAATATGCCCCTTTTTATAGAGTCCTCAATTCCTTTTCTTCCTGTTTATTCCTCCCATCCTAACTCCTCTGGTATCTGAGTAAGTTGGGCCCCTTGTGTAAAGCCCACAGACACTGGATCAGGTATATCCTGCTTTGCTAAGTTGAGTTTGACTCTCTATGTCGAATTATTTTTTAATGTTCTTCAGTTAGTTTCCTGTGCATACCTGGGCACAGGTGGGTAAATAATGTAGGTAAATAATGAAGATGTGTATTGTGGTACTATTTGTAGTACCAGTTTACTAGTTATTTTGAATGTTACAAGTTACTTTGGAATGAACCCAAAGTCTCCATACCCCTCCTAGGTGACTATAGTCAGTGCTGGGAAAAATTCATCATGTGCTTTTTTATGTTCATTTAATTGCCATATCACTGATTCACAAACATTTGGGCTTGTCTTTCACTTCCTATTGAAAACTGGGACATCTTCAGCTTAAAGAGAAAGTTACTTGAATTTAAACTGAAAATAGCATCTTCCAGGATTTAGGGAGTAAAATTATCACATCACATTATCTATCATTCCTGATTTTTCATGTCTGTTTTACTCTACTCTCATCTGTGAGGCTAGATACATCTGCTATTTTCATCTACGGGGAAGGAACATACAGCATGATTAAGTGAGGCTCTCATGAAATTAGAATTGTGCCCCTCGCCCCTCTCTTCCAGGGCCCAGGTTTTGGTGCAGTGGCCTTTCTGCTGCCCCACTCCACCACTGTTGAATATTTCTTCATCATCTTGCTTTATTATTAAACTAACTAGGGAGAGCGATGGCATTCTAAAGAGAAACATGGAAGTAGCTGTTTGTAAAAGTTTATTTCATATCTGAGGGTCTGTCTTCTTGATTAATGTACTCTTTATTGAATTCCCTATCATCACTTATTTTTTTAAAAAATCTCACAAATTTCATTTGTAAATTCTTTGCAAGGTTTTGAAACCAACATTTCAAAGAGCTCTCAATGGAAACTTTGTAGTTAATTTGGTTTACTTTTTTTAAATTTACATCATTAATTATGTTTTGGGAGTATAGGATCTCCCCCTTTGCATCTCCATATCCACCACCAAAGGACACACAGTCCATCCTCCATAGTCTCTTTTGCTCCCTCCCCACTTTGTTCTCACCCCTCCCTCTCTCCCTCTGGTAGGTTCACTTCTATAGTCAGTATAGTTTGTGGTTAGTTTGACTTTATGTGACCCTTTGTTTGGTCTCTCTACATTGCACATGTAAGTGACACCATCTGGTATTTGTATTCTCCTGACTTATTTCACTTAGCATAATCCCATCCAGCTCCATCCATACTGCAGCAAATGACAAGAGTTTATCTGTTTGATATCTGAGTAGTATTCCATCATATACATACATACATACACACACACGTATGTGTGTATGTATATATACGCACACACACACACACACACTACATCTTCCTGGTCCACTCATCTGCTTTTGGGCACCTAGGTTGTCTCCATAGTTTAACTTGGAGACAACTTGTCAATAGTTCTGCAGTACACTATAGAGTGATTTTAACTGTCTTCTCCAAATGTCCCTATTTTGTTTCAATGCATGCAGTTGGGTTTTTTTGGTTTTATTTTTGTTTGTTTGTTTTTTTTGTTTTTTGCTATTTAACTGGGTAATCTCACATTAACAATTGTTCTCCAAAGCTAAAATGAGATCAGTGAGTGGACCAGTTTCTTGGGAATATCATTTGCCTGATGCCCAACACTAATTACCATTGGTGGGATGGCACAAAATAATGAAGAAATGACTCACCAAGCAAGAAAAATCACTGACATGATACCAGTCATTGAGGAAAATTGGTCCGGGGGACTCGGGTTCTTACTGAAAGGCCAGTGGGAGTGTTTGAACATGAAAGCAAAATCATAAGAAGTCTGAGTAGATAGAAGGCAAATGGGAAGTTATGCAGGTGGCAGCAATCCCAAATCTGATTGGTCAGAAATGACATAGTTGGAATTACTGAACTTGAGAATACAGTGTGGCCTTGCTAAGTCAGTCTGGGCATAAGGCAAAAGTTTATAGAGTAATAGTACATGAGACAAAAAATGTCCCTTTGATGGCCAGGGCTTGACCCAAGGAGGCCCTCATATAGCGCTTGAGATTAATTGTATAGAGAGCAGGCATCCCTTGCAGGTTTGGTAGAGAGATGGAGTTTAGAAAGGGCAGACACTTAACCAAGGGCACTCCACTGCTGGCAGATGCTGGAAGTGTTAGGAGGACAGAAAGGGGAGTTCTGTAGGGGAAGTTGGAGATGCAGCAGGACAGTAGATACAAGTATAACTTTCTTACTTTATTGACTTAAACTGGGTAATCAGTTTTACGCCATGGTTTTGAAAGAGTTGTGCTTATCAAATACCAAACTAGATCAAGCACTTGCTACTTACGCTCCAGTTGGCTGAGTTTTGTCTCTTCTCCAAGCAATGGGGAAAGATTATCCCTACTCTCAGGGGTTGGAAGGACTACTTATTTGTGTGCCTAGGTGGGAAGCCACAAAAAGTACACAGGCACATGTTGGAAGGTCACTGCAATTAAAATTCAAACTATTATTTCTAGGGCAACTTAAATTTCCAGTCATTGTGTTGAAGGAAAACAATAAGAAATCCCTCCCCCTGGAAAATCTACTCATTAGGAAATTACCTAAGTAAGTAGTCATTGATCGAAGGTGACTGACAGAAAGTATCTAAAACCACATATATAAAGCAGTGGGGAGGGAAGGAGCAAGCAGAAAACAGTCCCAAATTCATGGAGAATTATGTAGAAGTGAGAAGTGACATGTTTATATGCATATATTTATATGTAAGTGTCTAATTCCCTAGAACGTGCTTGTCTTTTTAATCTTATGACTCCAAATTTTTCTTGAAAAAAAATTTAAAATGGTCCTAACAGGCAGAAGGCATGATTTATCGGTGACAGCATTTTAATCAGGAAGCATATAGGAAGCCAGGAGTGGGCAGGAGCCCATCAAAGCGTGTTCCCCAAGAGAAGACTGAAGCCCTGGTTAGTTAGCTCTGTCCTAGCAGGGTATCTCAGAGGAATACATTGACATCTGATTCCTGTGCTTTCTGCTGTCTTTGCACCCTGCTGGGGATCCATTAGCCTGCTGCTTAACATCTTTAGAGGGAAAAAAATAGAAAGAAAGAAGAAAAAAAAAGACACCATCAAACTTTGAAGTCAGTGCTGCAGCCTAAGGGATAAACAGAAAACCCGATGTCCCAGCCTCACACTGAGTTTCTCTTTGCAATAGCAAGCTAAGTTTTTGCCCTTTATTTTCATTCTCACTTAATCAAATCTCGGTGTACCTAGAATTTCAATGATGCACAGAGATATTATAAATCTTCTGTTTTCTAAGGATTGACTGGCTTAATTTTTATTCTGAACATCATCAGATTTTCAGCTTCTCCCAAGCTAGCTTTGGATTTTGGAGGAGATGTTTTCATAGATAATGCAAAAGGGCTTGACCTGGACAGGATCTCCATTAAAAGAAAGAAAAGTTCATCAAGAACATCTCTTTTTTTTTTAATTCCCTGGGGTTTCTGCGACAGGCTGAGCATTTAATATTAAAATTATTGTAACTTTTGGCTTTCTTGTCCTGCCTTGCACTGTCATGATACATTCACTTGATAGAATTATTAATATGCTCTCTGGAAAGAAGGGAGAAAAAAGTCTTTAAGATACACTTAAACTACAGAGGCTGAGAGTTAGAATTGCTAGGCTGGGTGTGAGTCCGAGAGCCCTGTGTGCAGGGCCTGGTCTCTAGCCCTCACCGCCGAGTCCAGGGTCCTCGTGGTAGCCTCTGTGGGCAAGCCCCCAGCTGCACAGTCAGCTGGCGTTCTTGCCATTTGCTCAATCCCTGTGACACATGAATTCCTAGCTTTCTCTTCACCCTGCTATCCACACAACTTTCTCAGTCCTTTTTAACATGCTGCCTGTGCCAACCTGTTACAGAAAAAATTTTGTCATTTTCCTGAATAGGCTCCAAGGATCAAGAGACACTCCCAGGCTTTGACCCCAAGGAACATGGAGCCAGCACACTCACTGATTTCACTCTCATATTCACTTTCCCCTCTCCACCTCCTTCTCTTCTCTTCTCTCTCCTTCCCTAACAGCCACAAGTTTTACATTTCCTCTCCCTGGTCTGATGGGAACTACCCTTATATGGTCTCCTTTGTGATCTCCATACTAGAGCTTTGTGGTAAAACTTGATGATCTGAGTTAGCCAGATGTGGTTGTTAGTAAATAAAGGAAAATTCTAGAATTCAGAAACCCCCTTTCTCACTACATAAAACTGGCATTGAGGGTATTCTCTCTCCGTTTGCCTACAGGAGGGAAGAAGCCCACTAAATTAACGGACAAGGAGCCAGGGGCAACATGATTCAAACAATGAAAATATACCGATTTAATAGTCTCATAATATTATCCTTGTTACATATACTACAGTCAAATCTGAGTGCTGATAGTAAAACCTGTTCAAAACGTTCTATGTACTAGTAAGCAAGTATTAATGGAGAGAAAAATAAATATTCAAAAGTGTCGGTTTTTTGTAGTTTCTAGACTCTTCCACTATAATCTTCAATCTTTTGCCAAAATGATCTTCCTTTTAAAAAATTCAGTCACGGTTCCCTCTGCTTAAAATCCTCAGGTAGGCACCACCATCTACAAGATACCTTGCAGATTCCTGGTTTAGCCCCTCTTGGGGTATGGGTGGAAAGTCCCCCACCCATCTGGGTTCTTCTAGGGTTGGATGAACACAGATTAACATCAGACAGATTAATGGGGGGGAAGCCCAAATTTAATAACACACATATGGAGAATTTGCATGGCTGTAAATCCTAAAGTAAATGGAAAAAACTAGAGGCTTATCTCCTATGCTAAGGGACCTGGGGATTTCAAGCCCTGCCTCTGGATGTTTGCCCTGCCTTAAGAGATTTCTCTGAAGGAGATTGTTTCTGGAGAGGCTTCTAAATCTAGGTAATCTGCATTCTTTGAGAAAATGGCAAGTTTCTCCTGAGGCTCATCCATACACTAGAGTGATACATTGCAAAACACCTACGCTGGACATTTTGGGTGAAAGTCTTTCTGAACCCCTCTGCCTTGGCCTCATCCCCTGCCCCTCTACCCACTTCTTCACCCAGGATCCCTGTGCTACAAATCACTAGACTCAACCACCTTTTGTCTGGCTTCCCATGCCTTTGCTTCCTCTCTTTTCTGTCTGTGGTTCTCTTTCTCTCTGTCTCTGTTCCTCATTAGTCCAGGTTCTTGGGACTACCATATTCCTGGTAGCTAGGTCAGTGCCTAGCCCCTTCCAGCTGTTCAGTAAATGTTTGTTGAACAAATAAAGAGACAAAAGACTCAACGATGGCACACAGTATTGCAGAACTAATTATAAGCAATGGCATATGTATGAAGTAAAGGTAAAATGTAATATTCAAATATCATCTATAAGTATATAAAACCATTCAGAGTACATGTTATTATATTCCTACCCATAATCTTAAGTATATGACCTATGGTATCTTTTTAGAAAGTGGTTCAGTTCTCACCATGGTTGAACTGGCTCTTAATTCTAATGTGAAAGACCCGTTTATAGTCATGCATTTCTCAGGGCTTTGACTTTTTCCACTAGGAAATACATGAAATTTTCTCTTATCCAACACTACCAGAAAATAGTCTTTTATTTTATAGGAAGAACTAGCATATATACATAGATTTCAAGAAACTTGTATATTGTATACATGATTTCAAGAAATTATAATACAATATAACACTATATTTATCATGATTAAAACATAGTCTTTCTTTGACGTAAAGACTTTTTAGATCTGATAGTGCCTAACATTTATTTAATCAAATGTCAAATAATAATGTGCTCTGCAGGATGAAATGCTGAATAGCAGAGAGAGCTCATTCATAGAAGCACATTCAAGTGCATGTTGCTTCCTGCTCTAGGATGCTACGTGGCAGGTACAGGCCTTTCATACCATTGGCTACACCTGAGAGTTCTCTCTGACTACCTGCCATGCCAGGATATTTGATTTCATAGAGAATTTCCCACCTTCAAAAGTGAGTTTGACTTGATAGGGTAGCCAACTCCATGTATATTGTCTTGTAAATAAAATGGATTTTAATTTGTTTTATTTCATGCAATTAAAAAAAACCTTTTTTTTAAAATATAGTAGTACCAAATCTATTTGTATTCATAGCCATTTTGGAGCTCAAAACTGCTATCATGAGCCCTTATTTAAAGGCTGGAATCTGGTGAAAAGTTATAAATACACTCCCTAATAGGACTTTTGAGGTTTGAATTTAAGATAAAAATCTATTTTCGTTTTCCAGCTGATCAGCATAAATAACATTTCAAAAGTGTTTATGTTTTGGAATCAAGAAGTTAAAATTCAATCCCAAGCTCATACAAGTTTTAGAATGTTGTCTATAACGAAATTGCTTTTGGATTTCTCTAGAAAGCATATTTTAAAAGCTGATTTACCTATTTTTCATGGCCCTCCCTTATTTGATGCTCTTCAGAAGAAAAAGGAAGGAAGAAAAGAGGGAGGGAAGGAAGAGGAAAACTTTTTTTTTTTTAAGCAGGAAGTGAATCAAGGTCTCTTTGAAAAACTGTCTTTTGGACTACAGTGTTTCTCTGAAATTTCTACAATTTAATATTCATTTGGAGGATCAGCATTGTTTGAGCTCCTGGGAAGTGAAGCATCAGATAAACATAAAGCATTCTTATTATGCTATTTCCAAAAAGAATCCTCTGTACTGTTCTAAATGTTTCCTAGGAGAATTCAAGGAGGCTCTATCTGGATCCTCAGTTATCATTACTCTTATATTTAATTATTAGCGCTGCAGCTATAAAAATTCAAATAAATGACTCAAGGCGCACCACCTCACCTATGTAAGCAGAAACTAAAGGGCAGTGTGAGCAGAGAAAACCAGGTTCTCAACCTCATGCACCAATCACGGTAGTAGTCTAACAGTGGAGTGTGACTGCAAGGATCCAAAATGAAGTGGAAGACTTCTGTCAGATGGAGCTTTAGACAAGAAGGTCAATATTAAAGTCCAGATACTATAAAGACATCAAAGTATATTTTTTTCATACTAAATATTGACTGTACTGACCACTGGATAAAAGCTTAAATTTTAAAGTTTACAATGTGCTTTTATATACATAATTTATTTGAACTTAACTCTGTGAGGGAAGAAAATACTTCATTCTGGATCCCATAATGTCTAATGGTCTAAGTTTAATATATGAGGACACTGAAACCTAGAGGAACTAATGAACTTGGTCTGAGTGAAGCAGTTAATACACAGCAGAAGCAGCCTATCAAAGCCAGGTCTTCTAGTTTTATTTCTCAGTTTTTATGGTTTTGCTTTTCCCCATGAGGAAAGTAGGTTTCCATTTTGTCACACACTTCTCTACCTTTATAAACCTCCATTTACCAAATAAAAACTCTGAAAGGACCAAATGAGTTAGTCACTATAAAAAACTTTTTCAGTAATATTTCATGTCAGGTTGTCCTTGATTTAACATTTCACATGTAAAGCGAGTTGATGCTGCCAATAAAAGATGACAGCTTAACTCACTAGTTTATCTCCTCATCTTTCTGAATGCCATTAACATCATAAAGGCATTTTTAAAAAGATATGAAATTTCTTGGGTGATGGGAAGAGGCTAGAAGAATTTTGAGGATCATGACAGAAAAACATAGATGGCCTTAAATAGACTTTTAGTAGAAGTAAGGATGTCAACTTCCTAGGTAGGATTCTGAAGGAAATGAGGTGCACAGCAGAGAAGACATATGTTATCTTAGAGAACACCTAAATTGTCAGGACAGACTGATAGAAGAACTAGGGACCTCATATTCTCTGCTTGATGTGACACCCCTTCATGCTTTCCATATGAAACACATTTTACCCAGATACACTAGAGTGTTCTCTTTGGTCAGTATTCTCTTTGGTCACTTAAAGGAAAGTTCATAGCCTATTTCCATGTTTCTAAAACAATTTTTCACATTATCCTTTGAAATGGCAGCCTAGTATGCCAATGAGTTGACTTGTCAAAACTTAGTCATTCTTTACTCTTTTTTTCTTGCTAATAGAGTTAATTCTGAAATGAACACCTTTGTTCAATATTTACTGACTTAATACAATAGGTATAATAAATAATAAAGTTGCATTTAATTAAAAAAAAACAATATAAACTCCTAAAGAAAACAGAATATGAGAGGAGATAATGTGTCCTCAAATATTAGGAGCTGAAGAATGTCCTAGAATTTCTGTCAAAGGAGAAACCAATAGGAAGTGAGCAGCTCTGTCTCTCATTAGGAATTCCTGAGTCTCTGCACTTAGAGGGACCAAGTACATTCAAAAGAGAGAAGGGCTCTCTTGACTCTATTCCTAATGCTATTGAACAATGAACTCACTGTCTCATATACACAGAAGCCAATTATTATGACACCAGGATTTGAGAAAAGAAGCCTTACTGCAAGTTCATGTCAAAAAGAGGAAAACATCAAGATGGGGCTTTGGGTAATATTTAAGGGTTGGGGATAAAGAACTTTTTAAAAAATGTAATTTGGTAGAGTCTGATCCATTGTTTTTTGCTGAAATCACAGTGTAAGTCAATTTTGCGTTGAGAACTGTCACAAAACTGAGCACCCCTCACTTTTTAATATTTGCATTGAACTAGGAGACATTTTTCATGGCTGTTTTTCATTGTGGAGAATGAGAGGTGACCTCAAGGACAGTGAATGTTCTTCTGGGCCTGTACTCTAGATGACATCTTGTTAACTTAAAATCTGTTTTCTCCTCATTTAATATGGGTATGGATATTTTTGTCCCACTGTTTTACTCTCTCAAGCCCACCCTGCAGTTTTTGCAAACTAAGCAGAAATAGGAAAAGACCACCAGGACCACCACAGTTTCACGATTGCCACGACTCCACTCTGACCCGTCACGGTCTGCAAATCCCTCCCCAGTTTCACCACCCCCTGTTCCATCCTTCACATTAACACTAACATTATCTTCCTAGAGAAGATAAAGGATGGTCTTTTGGACCCTCCATGCCATCCCATTGCTAGAGGGAAAAATATAAGCTGGCATTTTTGACCTTCCCATGCTTACCTCATTTCCCTCCTTCCTTTGTAAACTCTACTCTTGATATAACTGGCCACCAGCTGTTTCCTAAATGCTACCCCAACAGTGTTCCTTTTGTGCCATTCCCTCTTGTCCCATACAAAATCCTACTCTTGCTTTAGGAATCAGCTTAGGTATAGGCTCCTAGTAGACCCACAGTTTGTCCTCAGGATGTAGATATTCTAGCCTCTGGGACTCTTTGCATTTTCCTTTATCAGCACATTATACCTATCCACATTCATTCTCCGTTACTCAGCTACACAAAGTACTATCAACCTCCACCCTTACCCAAGCTGGAGCAGCAGCATGTAAGTTTTTACCTAGCTGTTGGGAGACCCCACAGGACTAACCTCAGCCATGCAGTCAGTACACAGAGTGACAGAGAGGAAGGAGTAGGTTATCACGTTGCTACTAGAAAGATCTCACATTCACTTGGCACCTTGTGCTTTCTTCCTTCCCTGAAATAACCTGCCATTCCTGAGTTGCCTTGTGGCGGGCATTAGCATTTCTGTCTTTATTTCACGGATGAGAAACTAGAGAGGTTATAATTCCTGCTCAGAATCACCCCAGTGAATTAGGGGGAGTTTCAGTGTTTGAGCCAGTGACTCCCACAAGCAAAGGGAGGGATAAACTACAGATCCATAACATAACAGTGAAGGAAATTATTCTCCAAGTCCTTGGCTTAATGTCATCTATGATGTTAATACTACCAATGATCTGAGTAGCTGAAAAATCTAAGCAGGAAAGAAGAGAAACAGAGACATATGAAGGAGACAGAGGAAAAGAGAAAAGAGAACTAAAATGAGGCAAAATTAGTTGAGTGTTTTTAAAAGTGTCCTCTTTCAAATCTAGCCTCTGCACACATAGACCTTAAAGCTCACTCCTCAGCTTTCTTTTTGTGATGAGCACCACTGGTCCTCTTACAGGTTTGAATGAAAGTAATTCCATTCTGCTACGTTGTTTTTTTTTAAACTTTGAAAACCCTTTATTATCACCACTACAATCAAACATGTTTTAATTTTCAGTTCTGCACAAATAAAATTTAACATTTCTATATGAGGGGGGACAAAAACATGAAATAAAATAAATGAAACCAAGAAACTGATTATCAGCAAGACTGGGTCCTACAGTAACCAAAATGATGCCTAAAATATAACCAGAAATACCAGTGTATATTTCAAGGACTACTGTGCTGTTAAGGTGCAATCCAGAATGATTTGCTATTTAAATAGAAGTACATATGGATGTACATATGGATTATATAGAATAAATTCAACCATACAGAGAGTAAATGAGAGTTGAACCATTCTGCTACGTTTTTAAGGTCTTTGGCATTACAAAGTGATTTTTTTCTTGGAGCAGATGGAACTGATGAAAGTTAATATTAACCTTTCCAAGAGTCAGCACCAAGGAAGATGATGTAAGTGGAAATGCTTTGAGTAAACAGTATACATTAAAGCAGTATACATTAAATGATGACCTATAAGTCATCATTAATATTTTCAACATTAGTATCCTCTCTAAGCTTTGTAGCCTTTGTTGGTAATTTTGAATTATGCCCACTGCCTGTCTCACTAAGGTGTGGTTGAATCTATAACAACATTTTTGAGCACTTCCTATGTCCTAAGCGACAGACTGACCTTCCAACTATTACCTGATTTAATCCTCTTAGCAATGTGTAGTTAGATAGTATTATTACTCCCCTTTTCAGATGTGAAAACTGAGGCTAGAGAGTTTCTGTAACTTGCTCAAGAATACACATGTATTAAGTGACAGCGTTTAGATTCACCCCCTCAATTCCATGCTTTCGGAGCTGTGCTCCTATGCAGTTGTAACCTACTCCTCAAACTGTGTATGCAGGCTGGAACACTACACAGGTCCCATGTCCTTGTTGGGTCACCTTGTTGGGTCACATAAACAACATGCTCTTGTAATATCCATACGTTTACCTGGAAGCAAACTTGCAGATCATCTGTAAGTAAAGAAAGGGGCACCCTGCAAGGTCACTGTGGTAGCAAAGCTGGGTTTAGAACCCAAGACTCTGACCTTCAGTTGAGGGTTTGTCCCAATAGATCCCTGCCATCTACATTTAAAATTTGAAGCATGGTATCTCAAAAATGTTAAAGCTATCCCAAGGAGACAAAACTTAAAAAGGAAATCTGTGAGTAGTGACACAGATTTCAAACAAGCAAAAAGCAGATTGAAGCAGGGAGTTTGTTTTGAAGGACAGCACGGTGAATCAAGATGCCTCCAAGAATGGGGGAAATGGAATGAAAAGTAAGCAAACAAGGTAGAAAAGACAGCCCTGAGAGGGCCTGAGAAACCGAACAGAAAATCTGGAGGAAGATAAATGGATAATTTAACAGCCATTCAGTTTTTAAGAAAGACAAAGAACAAGCTACATTGCATCAGAAAAGGCCTAGAAATGATGATGGATGAGGCCCTTCAAATGAGTGGTGAACACAACAGAATCACAGTTGCCTGCACTATTCCCAGCTGAGGGCAAATTTGAGGAACTAAATAAGGATATGAGACTGATACGAATTGAAGAGTTTTTCAAAATCTATTTAATGGCTAGGCAGGGGACATTGATCGCTTTTCAGAGGAAATGTCTGGGATCAATGAGGTAGTCAGCCCTTATTTGTGGTGTGGATGGGTGACTGGAGGGAGAGTGTGTACACATAACATTACAGCAACACACTTTCAGGCGCTACAATAATTTCTGAATTATGGTGGTAAAGCCCTGAGCTATTTCGATCTTTATGAAGTAAACATGTTTGTTTTATTTTTAATCTCTGTGCTCCTAAGCCTTCTTTATCAAGCAAATGACTTATTTAGTTATTTAATAATTCCAACACAAGATCAAAGATTGCTAGTTCCTTTATAAGTTCATGTTAAACTTTTTTTAAAAAGACTTATTTATTTATGCATACAAGCTAAGGTGGAGGCCAGAAATGTGAGGGTGTGAGAAGATTTACCAGAGACAGAGTGAGAAGCAGAACAGGCAGATCTACTGAAGTACACTGCTGAAGGGAGCCGTGGGCGAGGCAGGAGAGGTCTGCTATGCCTCGTGGGAAGCTCCCTGGCTGGGTGTCATACTCCTGCTGCAGTGGCTCTGAATAGCTTCACAGTGCTGGGACTTAACCCATTGCGCCACCAGGGAGGCCCTCATCAACTTTTAAATAAAATATTTTGTTAGATAGCTTATACACACCCAGCAGGAACAATTCAAAAGGTATAAAAGACACAGAAATATAAGAGAAAAGTGACTTCACACACACACTAGTCCCCAGTCATCCAGGTTCTCTACCTCAGGCAAGCACACCATCAGTTTCTTGTGTGTTTATGTACTATATTTCATATGTAGGACTATATGACTGTATGACTTTATGAATATAAAGTATGAGTACACAGTATGCTGATATATACATGTGTATGGATGTACCACTGTTCATTTATTTGTATATGTGTATGTTTATAGACATTGGTATATATGAGCCTAGTATTCTGCTCATACCTTGTTTTTTACATTTAATATATATTTGAAATTATTCCCTTTTAGAGTCTATACTGCAGCTGTTGCGTTCTGTTTGATGGCTTCAGAAGAGGATATTTTTAAAGATAAAAAGCCATTTCATGAATAATAATTATTTATTTATGGATACTGATGTTGTTTCTAAAAGTCTGTAACTAGAAACAACAAGCAATTAACACCCTTGTAAGCAGATTATCACCACTATTTGTAGGATAAATACCTAGAAATAGAATTACTGGTCATTTAGCATACAGGCATTTGAAATTTTGATAGATATTGCCAACTTCCCCTTAGTGGAATTTGAACCAATTTATATTCCCACCAGCAATGTCTGAGGTTCCTGTTTCTCCATACCCTTATCAATATGTTTATCGATTTCTTGAATTTTGCAAATAATAGATACAAAATCTATCCCATTGTAGTTGCAATTTGTATTTTCCATATCATAGATGAGTATATTTTTAGTGTAGATTTATTTACATAGGAACTATTTGTATTTTTTTCTGTGAGCTATTTCTGCCCATTTTTCTGTTGGGCTGGTGGTCTTTTCTTACTGATTTGTAGGCTCTGTGTATTATGCAAATACTTTTTTCCTGTCACAAAAGTAGGAAATACCTGTTCCAGATTGTCATTTATCTTTTCACTTTTTTGTGTTACACAGAAATACATTGATTTTACGAATTTATAAATCTTTTATAGCTTCTGGGTTTTATATCGCATATAGAAAGACAAAATTATAAATATTTTCTCAAAATTTCTTTCACAATTTTATGGTTCCTTTGTTACATTTATTTATATCTTTGATTCATCTGGTGTTGCTTTAAGGTTTCTTAAAATATTAAAAATAAATTTCCATACGATCTAGAAATTCTACTCTTAGGTTGACTTGCCCAAAGAATGCAAAAACACTAATTCAAAGGGCTGTGTGCATGCCTGTGTTCATTGCAGGCCTATTTATAATAGCCAAGTTATGGAAACAACCTAAGTGCCCAACTACAGATGAATGAATCGAGAAGATGTGGGATGTGTGTGTGTGTGTGTGTGTGTGTGTGTGTGTGCATTACACAATAGAATACTACTTAGCTATAGAAAAGGATGAATTTTTACCATTTACAACAATGTTGATTATGCTAAGCCAAATAAGTCAAAAAGTAAAAGACAAATGCAGGATTTTACTTATGGGTGAAATATAAATAAACAAAAGAACAGACAAAATTAAAACAAAACAAACTCTAGAAATCTTATTACAGAACTGAGGCTACCAAAGTGGGAGGGCAGAGTGGGAAGCAAAGGGTGAGAGAATCCAATTGACTATGGTGAAGGTGGGTGTGGTGTAGTAACATACATCTGAAGAGGTGTGAATCTGTACCCCTAAATCATAATACAGTTTTGTAAACCATTATCTTAATTTAAAAATAATATAATTTTAAAAATAGATTAATGATTTTTTTAAATTTCTTTTTATTTTTGCATAGAAGAACTGGGATGTAAGCCAGAAGTGTGTGTGGGCGGGGTGGGGGGCGGCTGAGAGGATTCACCAGAGACAGAGTGGGGAACAGAATAGCTGGATTTACTGATATACACTGCTCAGGGGAGCAGCTGGAAAGATAGAAGAGGTCTGCTGCACCATGTGGGTTAGCTCCCTAGCCAGGGATCGAACTCAGACTTTAGTGGTGATAGCCCATAGGCCACCAGGGAGGCCCCCTAGATTATTATTAAAGTTTGAAAGTTAAGATAAAACTTATCCACGTTGAAAAGATAGAAAATGTGGCCCATAAGAAAGTTTTTATTTACAAAGTTTTAATGCCCACCCTTATCCTACCTTTTAAAATATAATAAAAATGATATTCAGGATATTGGTCCTACTGTCACCATGCACACACACAAACTTGCTCCATATTTTATCTTCTGGGAAGTTAGCAATATAATTAAAGGAGCCACAATAACATACCCTCCAGCTGGTCTTAAAGTAGACAGATTGGCCCCTTTCTGTGGGCAAAAAAAATCCAACTTATTATACAGTATTCCTTATATACCCAGTGGGATGTGTAAAATATTCCCTTTCTTGTCTTTCATCCTTTATAAAATCTCACTTCTTAGGATGTTGTAAAATTAAGAAAAAGAAGGTTTCCTTACCACAGAGTGAGAAAACACTAAAATAATTCAGAATTTTTGTCTTTAAGGATCTTTATCTAAAAACAAAGCATTTCTCATTGATGCTTTAGATCTGGTCCTCTGTAGATCCTGGAGGATTACAAATTTGATGGCTCCTGCCTGTCTCAAATCTGTGCACTTGATTTTGGGCATGAGAAATACAACAACTTCATAAAAAATACTCAGTAATCACCAGATTTGCATGGTACTCATAAAAAAGTTCACTAGTACAAATAGTCTTTTGACTCTTTTGGAGCTCTCAAGTGTGTGACGAAAAATAGAAGGCCAAATGTTAATAGTCCAGAATCCATTCTTGAAAGTTTTATAGAAACTTATGCAGAACACTGTTTATACTAAGGATATGGAATTACCATTCCATGTTTGCACTCCCTACTCCCACAGAGGCGCCCTATCCATTATGTGCTCATATGCTCAAGGCACACGAGAAGTCTACAAAAATGGATAGAAAATAAATGCTAACTACTCAACAAACTTAATTTTTTAATGATCCTTTTCATACATTGAACTTTGCAAAAGTAATAGATTTTATATAGTTATATAAAATCTAATAGATTTTATAAAATAGCTATATAATAGCTATATAAAGTCTATATAAAATAGCTATATAAAATCTATGGTAGCACAGTTTTGCCAGAAAATACTCTGGTGTGTGGAGAGGTGCACTGTTAGCATGTGGCTGTGTTTTACTTACATGTTCCTACCACATTTTAAATGA
Source organism: Scalopus aquaticus (assembly GCA_004024925.1). Taxonomy (NCBI): domain Eukaryota; kingdom Metazoa; phylum Chordata; class Mammalia; order Eulipotyphla; family Talpidae; genus Scalopus; species Scalopus aquaticus. The sequence goes on along the minus strand of PVIJ01013609.1, from coordinate 24,116 downwards.
AGCCCCATTCATCAAAGGCTGTGGCTCTGGGTCAGTGGCCATTCCTTCTAAGTCAGATGTTGCCTACACAGTGAGCATGATTGATTAGCTACCAATCTTCTCTGAAAACCCAACCAACAGGATAACCTAGGACAGTATCCTAGAGGGGCTCATTATAACAGAAGAGACCGTTCTCCTTGCTCCAATTTACACAAGCTGTCTTTAGGCCTGACTGTAATATACTACTGAATAGCCTCATTTTTATTTTCCTAGGGCAAGATAGAGTAGATAGATGAGTCACAGAGAAAAGATTCACTGTCTACACCTGCCATTTGGGAGGTAGTGGTTCTTCAATATTCGGTTGAGGCTGCTTCCCTCCTGTGAATTTATCCTGAAACAGTGTCTCTGACACCAGAACAAAAAAGTTGCTCCACTGTCCTGACATTGCAATTAGTGATGAGAAATCTGTCATTGCCAGTATCCCAGTTGAGATCCCTTAGGTGAAGACACCAAGGTCTTGGCAGTCAGAGTCCCTGACTGACATTCCAGCTCTGCTTGGTACTTGCCATGTAAACTTTGGCTCTTTTAACTTCATTTTCCCCATCTCAGTCAGATCTCTTGTCTGTCAAAACAGGGCCAAAATATCTGCCTCACAGCACCCCTGTGACGTTTAACCAGTTTGCAAATGGAGAAGTTCTAGTGTATCACCTGAAGCATAGGACACGTTCAATACTGAGTACTTTGTGCGTGCAAGATGTGTTTTACTGTCTCTCAGAGAGAGCAAACAGATGACCTATGAATAGACTCACTCACAGGATGTTTCATTCAGTTAAATGCTGTTTTTAAAATTGTAAAATAGCCAGTTTGTCATAGGCCCCACCATTCCCAAGTGATCATGTAATCTATTTCATTCATTCACTTTACTGGCCTGGGCCGGTATACATTTGTGTTTAAGACTCTTGCCCCATATTATGGAAATAACAATGCTATTAATCCAAGGAGACTAAAATTCCTGCCTCATTAATTCAGAAAGTTAATGTCATTTGTAAATCATTTTCCACAAAGGAATCCCTTGAGCATTCAAATAAAATAAGCAAAACAAGTAATCTAAAAGGTCAGAAAGGAAATAGAAAGTGAGAGAAATGAGGGAAAGAAAACTACTGTAAAGCATTGTTGCAAAAAAAAAAAAAGCACAGTTGATGCATTTTCACTTTTCAACAATAAAAATCTGTTTCAAACCTTGAAAGAAAATAATCTCTTTCTAAGTTATTACTAGTACTCTAACTTAGCTTCAGGATATCAGCTATGGATGTTACAAACATCACTGTTATAACCTGACTAGACGATGCCTTAGGATTTCCATTACAGATCTGAACCATTCTTACATTGGATTCTAATGAGCCTGCTTGCCCTCATACTAAGCATTACCTCTGTGTCTTTATCCTCTTTACTGCTATTTGCATAACTGTCTCACACTATTTAGATTTTAAGATCTAAAATATCACCAACCAAATAGACTAAACAATATTTTCTGGCATTTGCAAGAATTGGACACAACCACCTGTTACTACTAAATAGTAACAGATTCACAGAGTAAATATCACACATATAGAAAAAGAGTTTTCCCAACTGGAAAAAGAATCTCAACCTATAATAAACACAGAGTAGTATTAAACTACCACTAGAGGGAAAATAACAGATACTTGCCATTTTCCCTTTCTGTACACATTTACTTGGCCTATGCTAGGTAGATTCCTTTGTGTACTCTATCCTTGGAAACTGAAATTCCAAAAGCCTGCTGACTTTGCCACAAGCAGGAGTTGGTATCCTCTATTAGCATTTGCTGGGTCCCCTCAACATGGCAGGCTAAGAATGAATAATCTTTTAAGGGGTCTGTTTGGCAGACTCTGGTAGGGGTAGGGATGAGGGTTCAAAATGAAGGGAGCTGACTGCTAACTGGTGCCTGACTTATTAACTTAGGTAAAGAGGACTGCCAGAAAGTGCTACAGCAAGTTTTTACACTGAGAAGTTGAAACTCCCTTATGCCAGCTACTAGTTCAAAATCTGGTTGGGGATTTCAATCTCAAATCAATCCTTCCAGTGAAAGGGAACAATAAGTAACAACAGCCACAGACCTACTATTTGGAGCTCAGAAACTCAAGTTAGTTTAAACAGAAATGGAATGTACTGACTCAAGTAACTGGGGGAGAGATATAATTGCTTGATGGCATACAGCTGGATCCAGAGGATTCAGAGAATATCCTAAGGCACACATCCCCTTTTCTTTGCCTCCTAGTTTTGTTTTGACTTCATTCTCAAATCTGGCTTTCCTTACAAGTTCTTGGCAGCTCTAAGGTCACATGTTCATTATAGGTATTATACCAAAAGAAAAGAAAAAGAAAACCTCACATGCCCATTCACACACCAATCACTGGGGCACTCCTGTTGGGCAGGACTAAATTATGTGCGTACTCAGAGCACATGGAATGGATTTTGTTACCGGAGGAAAGATAAGGGGACATTATATAGCCTCTCCCGACTAGTACATTACATTTATAACCTACTGCCAAAAAAGTTAACCCATAACCCCCAAGGCAGGAGATCAATTTGTTCTAGTATCAAGATACCTAAAATCCATTGACGATCTGCACAGGTAGAAAGAAAATAGAGACCTACAACATGACATCAATTCTCTCAATAAAGAGTTGCATGCAGCTAATAGTAACAGAAACCTGAAATCGCAATGCCTTAAACAGATCAGATATCTGTTTTTCTCTGTAATAAAATTACTCTAGAGAAGTCAGTTCTAGGCTACTATGATAGCTATGATGTGGCAGCTCTATGGGTATCAGAGGCCAGTTCCTGTTTATCTTTGCTTAGCAGGTGGCTGCCAGCCTTTAGGTTGTCTCATAGTCACAAGATGGATGCTGTTACTTTAGCCATTATACTAATATTCCAGCAGCAAGAAGGAGAGCAGGTCAAGGGCAAAAGGTTGTACCTCCCAGCTGAAGAAACCCCCTTTAAAGAGGTTTCTTAGAAGCTCTTATGATTTTGCTTACAACTCCCTAGCCATTTCTATGCTCAAAGGAGGCTAAAATAAACACTAGGCAGTCAGTTAGTAACCTGCTAGGGATACCACAATGCTGATAGAAGAAATGATTCTGTCCCCAAATGGAGCTGAAGTCGTAAGACTAGAGCTTTCTAAACTTCCATTTCATTCTAGCCAATTGTAATACTATCTATTTCTGATCCTCAGTGCTTGTGAGCCCACTCATTCAGCAATTCAAAGCCCTTATCTCTGCTTGGACCTTTTCCGATTCATGATATAGCTTGGATCTTAACATGTTAGCTTTGTGTTTAGACAGCCTCGATTTTACTTTTTCCGGGTGACTCTGGCTTATACCTGCCCCTCTGATCAATCCTTATCTCTTCAGATCTAAGTTATATGAACACACCTGACACCACAGAAGCACTATGTCTGTTAAAGAAAACATTTTTCAGATAATCTGATATTCCTTAGGCTGGAGAAACAAAGCCTTTCTAGAAATTCACTTTTGATTCCTCACTCTAACCAGCAGGGCTTCCAAATTCAAAATCACATGCCAGCATTACAGATATGCTTATTGGCCACCAACTTGAACTCTGGAATCAGAGAGACCTCTATCCAAACCTTAACTCTGTGGCCTCAGGCAATTACGTAGCCTTTCTGAGCCTGCTTTTCTTCAAAAGTGGGCCTGATAATGGGCATAGCTCCCTCATCTGGTGGTTTTGAGGATTTAATGAGATAAAATATATGAAGCACAAATGCAGCACAGTGCCTCACAGTTATATGTGCAACATATGTAAACAATTATTATTAATTTTTTTACTTTAAGCAAATTATACACTAAAGATTTAATTTAAATTTGGTCTCTTTTAATGTGAATGTTTAAAAACATTTATCCCTAGAAGTCTTGGCTTGCTTATGTTCACCATTATTGTTTATTTGTTTTTTGAAACAAGTTTTCAAACCTGCTGGAAGCCTCCTATGGTGGTTAATACATTATCTTAAGCAATTTAATGCAAATTAATTTTTACACAACCCTGAGTTTCAAAGGCTATTGAACTAGGGAGGGAAGGAGTGTGGTTTAGGAGGAATCTGTTTGTTGCCTCCCATCTGGACCTCACAGTCAGCTCCATCTGCTCTCACATGTAAAAACTAACACTTTAGCTAGTCCCCTGCCAAACACACCATGTGGAGGTTAGCTTATTTTTTTTAACTTAGGAAAATGTTAAAATGCATAGAAAGATGTGTATTTCAGATTTTCTAGATAACCTGATGGCGTTATTTGGGTATTTCAAAATTCTGACTTTGTAACATAACCCATTTCCATTGAGCTTTGTGATTTTTTTTCTCTTTTGTTTCTGGATTTAATTCTCTTTTAATACCATAATTCTCCTTTTCCAGTAGGATCTTATAGCACTTTCACATCAAATGGAAACCACTGAAAAAGGTCCAGAGTTGAGAACAGTAAACTCAGATTTGTGAGTTTGCTTGCCCACTCCAAGGTAGTTTCAATGTGGAAAGTGAATTGGATGGGAGCAAGAGGAAGTCAGGAAGCCCAGTTATGGCTGAACAGGTGTAAAGCTATTGAGAAGGTAACAAAAGACTGACATTCAAAGACACATTGCGAGCCTCCCTGGTTGTTCAGGGGTTAAATCTCAGCAACTATCAAGCTATCACCAGCTACTACAGCCAGGGAGCTAAACCACATGTCACAGCAGACCTCTCCTGTCTCCCCAGCTGTTCCTCTCAGCAGTGTATTTCAGTAAATCTGCCTGTTCTGCTCCCCGCTCTGTCTCTGGTGAATCCTCTCACCTCTTGCAACTCTGGCCTAGACCCCAGTTCTTATATAAATAAATAAATAAATAATCTTTAAAAAAAGGCAAAAACAAAGACACACTGGAAGTAGGATTGGCAGGACTTGATGACAGATTGCTTGGGGGCAGAGGGTATGGGAGGGACAAGGGAGATGTCATGATGACTCATCAATTTCTAGGTTTTGTAGTTGGGTGATGATGCTCACTTCTCTGAGATAACCAGAAAGCAGAGGACGGTTTGAAGGAAGATGACAAGTTCAGGTCTAGGCAGACAGTTCCCTTTGTCTCTGGCTTTTACAACACAATTGAAGAGCAGAAGTTTGGTGAGCCAAATGTCACTATTAGCCAGCAATTGTGTTGTATACATCTCAGCATTTAAAAATCAGGAATATGCCAGATTAAGTTTTGACTCATCTTAATCTTTGGGAACCAAGTAGGATTAGCAGTTCAACAATTCACTATTTTAAAAGTTCAGATTTGTTTTCACAATTGGTCACGTCACTCTTAAGTCACATACCTTAAGTAAAAGCCTCCTTTGTTTCTTGGAGAGCTTCTTTGCACTTGTGACTGACCAGTCAAGAGACTCCAAGAGAATTTCAGGGCCTGCCACCACTCCCATGCCCTCTGGCCCCTCCTGTTGAAGGTCTGAGCAGAGATGATAACTAGTGATTTCATCAATGATTTCCATTCAAATATTTAAAGCCCAGAGGGACTTTTTGACATTGTTGCTCAAAAAGTAAATAATCACGGTAATAAAGTGGCATTGCCTCAAAAAGATATTTGAGATGAACTCCAAATCTATTTTTTAATTTTATTTAAAATATTATATTTTTATAAATGCTTTCAATTCTTTTTTTTCTACCATGCTTTGTATCTGCTAGCCTCTAATTATTTTTATTGGGCAAGGGTGTAGAAGGCAAAAAAAAAAAAACACTAAGTATTATTTCCCCAACACTCTGGAAATAAAATTTCAACAATAGGAATTGAAAACCATTTTCTCTCTTTGGCCTTTAAAAAAAAAAACTAAATAGCCTGCTCAGATACTTTCTTCAAAGTTTTTAGTTGGCATTAATAACATTTTCAGGTTCAAAGACAAATCAGGTTTTCATTTGGTGGAGCTCCTCTAAGGCCCTTTCTAACAACAGAGGTGAGGAGTATTGACTTTTCTAAGAACACGGCTTTCTCTTTGCTAATTCCCTTGTCCCATATCTACCCCATTATCCAGCAGTTGAGTTGCAAGTGATTGTGGTCACCTAGTAAGCACTCACTGGGCCAGATGACAACAGATGTGGGTCACGATGACAGAGGCCTCAGATTCCTAGCAGTTTGGTGAACTGATAAAAACAAGGTCTCAGCAATACGGGTAATAAGAGAAAATACTATATTCATTTCCCAATGGGTCATTGCGGGTTTATTTTTACAGCAGGATTTTGTAGCAGGCCAGAAGGTCCTGACCCCACTGGCAGCCACAGGCAGCTGTCCTCGCATTGCCCTTCTTCCTGCCACTGCTCTGTGGGCAGAGTGGAGGTGGACTGTTGTTTCCTGGGGTCAGCGAGTTAGAAGCTAAATATACTAGCCCTGAGAACTCCTGGGATAGTACCCAAGGCAGAGTTGCTTACAACCAATGACTTCTACTGCGGGCCAAGAAACAGTAGCAGGGACAAACAACAGCAACAAGAAAAAATGAGACACAAAACAAAAATTAAAAAACAGAAAAATATATGAGACAACAGTTTTTAGACATAAGACAACAGGCAGAACAATCCAATGATCCCTGAGAGAGGGAAAAAATAATATGACCCTACAGTTGTCCCTGCTTTCTCCCTAGAGAGTTCTCAGGTCACGACCCAGGAAGAGGCTAGTGATCTCACTGAATCATGGAAGAAAAGTAAAGGGGACCAGAGGGCCAAGACAAGAGTAGCAGAGACAGAGTTCCAGACATCTGCAGAGACTTCGGTGCTATTCAACACAAACCTGTAATGAAACTATTGAGACTGAGGGAAGAACCAGCAAAAAAAGAGCAAGTAGAATAGTCCTCACTAACTAGAAAATAGGCCATTATAGAAAATCCTTAAAATACTTGAGATACTTAAGATATTGAGTACAGTTCCCAGAATATTGTTTTTCTAGTTGTGGGGCCAAATGAGCCGTAGATTCACTGGCTACTTTGGAACCACCTAGCAAAGCAAAGCTTAAAAGCAAGCTTCAAAAGAATCACATTATTTCTGATTATCCTAGCTATCTTCCAGAGCAAAATTGAAAATGTTTAAAGAAATGTAAAAAAATAAAATAAAAAATCCAACACCCAACATAAAAAATTTATAATAGCCAATCAAGAATTACCAGGAATGTAGATGCCAGAAACAAATTGACCTATAATAATGAGAAAATTCAATCAGACTCAGAAATGACACAAATCATACAATTGATAGAGCACATAAGACAACTGTTATATTTTATTATACTATGTAATATTTTTATATATTTCATAATAGTGTGTTCAGGAAGATAGAACATGATAAACAGAGTCATGGAAGATATGAGAGATCTAAATCAAACTTCCAAAAATTGAAATTACAGTTCCTGAGATGAAAAACTCTTATAAGTTTCTCTTCTGCAGAAGAGAAATTCAGTGACATGGCAATAGAAAATTGGAATTTGGTCCGTCTTGTCTGTATAGACTCCACATGCTAATTTCCACATAGTATACTTGGTCTCACTTAAACATCACAGTAATATTGGATGAGAGGTTTTTTCACTCCCGCTCACAAAGAAACACCCAAAATGGTCAGTGAATCAACTTAAGTCTCTTATGGCTAATCAGTCACCTTTGACCATTCACAAATGAAACTCAGAAATAGAAAAGAATGAAAAAAAAGAGCAGAGAATCAGTTGAGCTGTGGAATAACACCAAGTGCTTAATATATTTAAAACTGGAGTCCCAGAGTAGGACATTAAAAAGTAGCTGAAGAAAGAGTGGAAATTTTTTTTTAATTTAATGAAAATTCTAAATTTACAGAACCAAGATTTTCAATAAACCTCATGAAGAAGATACACAAAGGAAACTACACAAAGGCACATCAGAATCAAATTGTTTTCAGTGGCATTGAGAACATCTTTAAAGGAACCAGAGTTAGTGTTTGCTTCGGCAGCACATATACTAAAGGAACCAGAGTTAAAAAAAGAAACAGATACAATCCAGAAATCAACATCTGCAAGTTCTGGGGAAAAAAACTTCAAAGACATTTTCAGTATGATAGAGAGAATGGGAGAAACAGAACATGCTATAGGCAGGCACAGCTACCCCAGCACACCAGACAAGGCTTCACGGAGAAGGTAGAGTGTGGGCTGAGTGGTAAAGGATGACTACTTGTCTAGGGAGGGAACTTTTCACAGGATGCTTTTGAATGAGAAAGGCTCAGATAAAATCCTAGAACACTGTAGAAAATAACACCTGGGAAATATAGAGAGGACAAGACCAAGTTCTAGATGTGTATTTTCCTTAGCTTTATTCATCTCACACTCTCTTTCCAAGGCCTTAATCCAAACAGCAGCTATGGTTCTAATCTTTTCTTTCTCTTTAGTAAGAATCATGCCTTATATCTTAAGCCAAACCATATATGTATATTTAGTGGTAGTAGTTATCAAAATGTAAATGCATCAATTCTAAAATGACCTTCTGATCAACTCCATATCTACAAAATGATTAGGTATAGTGATATCTGTTACAGCATTATTTGTAGTGGTCAGATAGTAAGAAAATCTAAATATCAAAAAAGGAACAGGTTAAACAAATTATGACAGCAATGGAATACTAGGTAGCCATAAAGAGTGAGGAAACTGCAGTTTTATAGTGACATGGAATTTTTCCCAAGCCATATTAAGAATAAAAAATTCGCGTTAGTGTATACATACATATATATGATAGAGATAAGCTATATATAATTTATATACGTATACGCTATACATTATATAAAGATATATATTTGCATATGTATAAAATGTTTCTCAGAGGATACTCAAGAAAATGATAACACCAGTTGCCTCTAGAGAAGAAAACGGAATAGCTGGGGCAAGAGATGAAGGGGAGATTTTAACTGTACCGTTTATATCCTTCATATCCATTAAATTAGGTGAATTATGTGTATACTTAATTGAAAACAAATAAATATGGAATAAACTGTATGTGCTAGCCATAAGGGGACTCAACCATGGGGTGTGAATGGAATCAGAAAGGAAGCAGGGTCGCTGGGCCATCTGGATGACCGCATGCCCAGGCTATGCCTCCTAGCGGGGGAGTATCAAGATCCTGCCTGTATGGGACAGGAGGGAGTACAGGGCAGCTTGGAGCTCCAGTAATACCCCAGAAAATACACAGCACATCCCAAGTGGGTCTTTAGGTTGGTTATCAATCCCTATCCCCATTTGGAGCAGCACAAGGTCATCTGTCCTACACTGCCCAAGTAGATTCTGATTTAAAGGGAGAGCACCCAGGAGTTAGAAGCACTAGGTAGAAGTTAAAGGGATATAGACTTCAGCTCAATTTAAGGAACTACATCCTCAACTCAGAACAAAGAGTAAGCTGCACCCCCAGGAGACAGTGAATTCATAGCCTCTGGACATGTTTAAAAACTGTGAGTGGCCAGGCCACAAAGATGCCCCATAGGGGAATGAAGAGCAAGCACTGCAAACATTAGTAGCAGGCACACAGGATGCATCAGGTGTCACCCACTAATGAGAAAGTTTTAGGACTACCCATCTCTTTCTAAATACTGGGAGCAATTGTCTTGTTCGTGGCACATAATCACTATTAGCCTTGGAATTGAGGTTTGTGGATAATCCCTTGCTTTCTTAATATCCTGATAGTTCTGTATTCTCTCAGCTAGCTGCATTTATGTCACACATTTCTAGTGAGAGTAAGAGAAATTCTTCAAAAGGGATTTTGGCTATCTTTGCCTAGAACCAGCACCTGGCTAGAGGAAATCAGTATTCTAGGATGGCAATCCTGTGTTTCAGGAGAATATGAAACAAAGAGAAGAAGGAACTCTGAGGAATGGATACCTTCCCCACCAAAAAAATTATTTTATTCAACACAAAGAAAGCAGAAGGGAGATCAAAGAGCTAAATAAAGGAAAGAAATGTTTGGGGCTAAGCCAAATAAACTTAAACGGCTTAAGAGGTAAATTGGTGGAGTAATTCGAATCGTGGGCAGGTGCTATGAATGTAATTTAGTAAATGCTCGGGAACCTGCCAAGGAAGAGAAAAATGTGTTGCTTTTGAGATCATTTCCCAGCAGCTTCATAAAAGAAAACTGATTACAGGAATTTAATAAGTAAAGCAGAGCCAGAAATATAGTAATCAAATGAGTTTTTAATTACATTTCAAGCAGAAAAAAATTCCAATTTGTGCTCCTGGGATTAAAAAAAATACGTTCTAGAGAAATGCTTTTGTAGCAGGAAAATAACATAAACACTAATTTCCATAGGAATTATAGTAGTCAGTTTAATTAAAAGGCTTGATCAGAGTGAAGAGCCGGTGCCAAACCATACTAAATAAAACCATGGCATTTGTTGCTACCTCACACTATTGTCTAAAGAAAAACACTGCATTTGAGCAGAAAACAGGCACCTGCATTTTTCTCATGGAAATAAAGGGGATTTTGATCACTGCCTGAGTTGTTATGTGGCTATGTTCTGTGGTCCTATGGGATAGCTAACACATCTGATTTAATATTAGATATTGTTGCTTGGTGTGAGAAATACCTCTTTTAAGGGCGAGAATATGCTCCTTTTAAGGGACCTCTGTGTGAAGGGACACCACACCTCAGCCAGGGTACAGTGCTTACCGCTCAGCAGGACATCTGATCATTTCTGGGCTTTTCGATCCCCACTTCACTTCCATCTAGTTTTTACATTTTACACATAATCTCTATAACTCTCTGGAATAAAGGAATTTTGAAGGGGATAAATCAGATCTTAACTTGCAGGGAGTTTGCAGTTGTGCCTAAAGCACAGCCTCAATATGAAGAGCTACTCGTCCTGTTGGAGGACTTTACTACTGACACACCGTCACCACAGGTCATGCTCAGAGAAGATGCTCCAGGTGTGTTGGAAATTCAGTGGTTACGTCTTATGTTCACCTTTTGTTCCCCAGGTGACAAATGGGACACAATATGTACGGGACCATAAAATCTGCAGGCACAAAGCATTGATCCAAGGCATAAAGTGGGAACATTACCTTTCCCATGAGTTAATACCCACACATCTCCATGATCATGGTTTTAGTCATTCATTGCTCTATAAGGAAAAATGAAAACAATTTTATAGCGTTTGGTACAATAAAAAATTGATTCATCAGAATTATAGGAATGCAGGGGAAGATAAACTGACTTATAGGGCCACTCTGTATTAACAGTGAGAGGGGTAGCGGAGAAACTGAATTACTCTTTGCATGGGGTGAAGGCACCTATGGAGATGAGTTAGTGGAGAAGTCATTTTCTTTATGCCAACCTCTAGTGTTTAGTAAAGTTAGTAGGCACCCAAAACCTTAGGAGGGTGGAATTTCCTGTGAAAAAGGAAAATAAAGTGGCCCTTTGCATTGGGAAGGATGCAGAGTGGAATCACGAAGGCCAAATGAACTTAGGAAGAAAGTTAAAAAATATATAAAAAACAAAAGCACTTGGAAGTAAGACTTGAAAATCATGGACGATATCTGAAAAGTCCTCAGAGTATGAGGTCAAGTTTTACCTAATTTTCAAAGAATAGAGAGGCCCCAAATGACATAACAATCCCATTCAGTGAGCAGAGTCAGAATTCATGGATATACCTATGCAAGATGGATCTATGATAGGAAGGCAGGAAAGACAGTCCTAAGTAGGATGAAAGCAAGAAAGTCCCTGGCATGAGACCTCAATGCAATTTGATGACAACAGCAATCACACTCAAAGTATTCTCAGTTTCTTCCTCACCACTACAAAACCTCTAAAACCTTTAACAAAATTATTGGGTGTTTTGAATTAATTATTAATAAATGCTAAAGCCACATAATTTCAAGATGTCTAAGTTATTGTTCTTTGCTTTTACTTCTTGACTTTTTTGGTCTAGCCTTCTTTCTTGCATCCTCTATAGCTTTCTCTGTATACGCAATCCATCTGGTTCACTAGTGTCCTGTTCTTGATTCTTCTTTGAGAAAAGGACTTAACTTCCAAATAAAATGGAAAGATTAGCAAAAATGACTTCTTAAATGGATTCGTATTTATTATATGGAAGGACTAAAGACCATGTGTGATCCTAACATTGAAGGACATGTTTTATCATCTGTAAAATGCAGAGTTATGGTGAGCAATAGATGAGATAAAATATGTACAGCAGCTGGCAAAGCATTTAACATGTATGAGTTGTTCAATAGCTAAAGCTCCTCCTGGTCCGTGTGGGATACACGTTTTTACACTTTCTTGAGACCCTGAAGATGGAAAACAGATCCAAGAAATGCAAATTTTTAAAAATCCATATGTTCTTATTAGATTTTGTCCATGTATGAACAGCCTTTGTTTAAATACCACCATGTGAATATAATTTAGGTATGTTGATAATTTAATCAATCAGAAAACACTAAAGACAGCAACCAAAAAGCTAGCTGTGGTTATCTCTGAGTTATAAGAGCATGTACAAACCATCTTGGTTTCCTTCTTCTTTTTAACTTATTTCTATATTTTCTAAAATTAACACATTTTTGAAAATATATACAATGGCTACAGAGGGGAGAAATACCTTGTAAAGAAACTAAGACAAACTCATTTCAAAAGGCTGAAGACCATGTTTCTTAAAAAAAGATTAGGTTTTCATCAAAATATTTTTTTCTTTTTTGAGCCATACTAAAGGTGAAATCTCCAAAACTGAAGTCTACAAAATTTGTTGTGTATTTTATGTGAGTGACTTTACACATAATAATTATTCATATTTATAAACATAGAGATGCTTAAGAGATGTTTTTGCTGATCATATCTTACTGGTTAAATATGTTGGAAGCCTTTTTGAATTAAAACCAAAAAGAGTTCATATAAATGTAGTTATTCTTGTTCTTAAATAAAAGGAACTCTATAAACATTAAAATTTACTTTTTACACTTAAACAAGAATTTCCATACTGAGCAAAGTGAACTGTGTGCCCCTCTGTAAGATATTTACCTACTGCTATTAAACCTGAACTTTGTGAATTTGTTCTAGCCCCTAGTTCAAGACAAGAGTGCCACCCCTGCCCCAGTAGTCCTCTGCTGTGAAACCTGCAGAATCACTCATGTGAATTAAGTTCAAATGAGCCATCTTATTTCCAGGGTTCTTAGAAAGATCAGGTTTTGTGAGGCTGGTAGTTTATACCATTTTGGAATGGTTACCGTTGGTTGGTTGGTTTTTAGATGTAATATTGACTACAAAAGAAAATATTTAGACGGATAATGTGCTAGCGAGAACCCTAAAGCCTGAGCTTCATAAGCTTCATGGTCAATTGGCCTCTTGGCCACACCCTACATTCCCGGTTCCCTACACCCCTGGTTCCTCTCTTCCACATACCTCTTTCCTTTAGTTCATGTCTATTTTTATACATGTTCCCATGTTGATTTGTACATGCAGCACAGCTCCCAGATCCTTAGCTTTAAATACAAGCACATGCTCTTATTTCATGATTTTAGCTAACCTCTCTTATTCTGCTAAGTCCCAGAGTCATCTACTGGTAGAACAAGCAGTAGGTTTATTTCTGTAAAATTTCTATTGAGATCTGGAACTCTCCTAGCTTGCAAAGATACACATATTAGTAGACATGTGTGAGCTGGATATTTTGTTTCCGGTCTTGTTCACTGCAGATTTAAAACAGGATCATAATCTATGAGGCTGGCACTCCTAGAATAGCACTCAGCCACCCTGTCTTGTTTTTTTTGTTTGTTTGTTTGTTTCATTTTCTGCATAGGGTCTATTAATATAACACAGTGTCATTAAATGAATATTTCTGGTTAAATAGCTCATGTTTGCCAAAATAATTGTCATTTTTATTTCTTAGTTACTTTCCACTCTCCTTGTAAGTGAGAGCTGAAAAATCACGTCAGTGACTCCATTTCCTCTTCCTGCCTCCCGCATTTGCTTTTTGTTTTATTCTAGGCGTTGGTGAAGGTCAATGTGAAGCTGAAGCCAATGCTGGATTCAGTGGCTGTGAACAGAAGTAAGTGGGAAGAGCTGCACCAGAAAAGACTGCTGGTTTCGGCGGCCTCCCCCTCCTCTGCCAGTGTCATGGTAACTGGGGAAGACAGAAACTAAACCTTCATGTCTCTGTTGCTGCAAAGTGATCGCCAGCTTTGGCAGTAGTGCCAGTTTGGGTCCTACCACATCATCTTTTGTTCCTTTAAGCTCAGACAGGCCTAAAGTCTTGGGGCTGCTCTGGGAAGCATGCCGAGGCTTTCACCTTGAAATGTGGTCAGCAGGAGAGAACAGGACAGGAAGGACAGAAGAGGAGGTGGGGCCAGGCGCACACCCTGGGAGCCTCAACTTTCCCTGATGAACACCCAGGGGCTGAGACAGGCTCTGGGCAGAGGACACAGAGATTTGTAGGACGGTCAGCCTTGCTCACTCTGAGTGGTGGGTACACAGAACAGTGAGAGCATCTGGCCCTGCTTCGTTTTGTTAGCGTCATTGGCACTGCTTCGTTTTGTTACTAGCTAAATAGTGCTTGCTTTCCATCCTCCGCTAAGTGCCCTTTGTGCCAGACTTCCCAAGAATCTCAGTTTGTATCCTGTAGAGGTGTTTTAATTTTAATTCTAAAACTTCTAATGGTAAATCAGAGTCTTTAGATTGCCTACTGAAAAGAAAATCTCTATTATCCTTACAAATACCACCCACTTCTAGTTTCCCTTTAAAAGGTCCATAGTAGTAATACAGCAAATATGTGTGTTTGATTGGTGTTTATACAGGATTCATAATACTGCATTGGGATTGTATTTTCCTTTTTTCCATTTTTTAATTCAACCTTCATTGTAGATGAACAGACTTTAGGATTAATAAATTAACAGACTTTAATTAAAGTAAGAATGAAAGGAAATCTATAGCTTGCTTTGCCACAAGTGACACATGAACTTTTGGAATTATTTCCAGCAGTGAGACATTTCATAGGACACTGCCTAGTCATGGAGAATGATCACTGACTACCTTCAGTTCACTGCATTTTGGTATAAAATTTAAAGTTACTACCAATACCAGCCTCTAAAGACAAGTCCAGGGGTCCCCAATGTGGATTTCTCCTTAATGTAAGTAATAACATGTGAAGGGTTAAGAAGTAATAGTCTTAGCAGAGAACAAATATTCTATAGAAAGCCAGGTCAATAGTAGGTGAGAATAAACAACATTAAGTAGATGCAGTGACAAGAAAGCTACTTTGCTCCCCATCTTACTGAGAGATCAGGGGCACGGTATGCCTTATCCAGAGATTGCAGGGCTAGAAGCTAGACTAATACCCTTAGCTTTGGCGCCATTGAATGGATGACTGTGGACAAGCCATCTAACTTCTCTCAGTCTGTCTCCTCATTTGTCAAAAGAGAAAATGATTTTCAAACATGTTTTAACCTTAGAATTCTTTGTTTAAATAGAATCTTACAAGGAATCTACAAGACATATCTAAAAGCCAAAGTCCTTTGTTTAAAGTCAGATTGAGGGATCCAAATCCCTGCAAATTCTCATTTCTTACTGTATACATGATGGCCCATAAAGGGGCTCTGAGGAGTTTGGAAATCCAGGACTAGATGAACCTTGAAGCTAGCTCTGACAAATCTGAAAATTGCAAACCATATCTGTCCCTGTTGTTACTAGTCAGTATCAGTTATTACCTCTATTACTCAAATATTAAAGAAGTAGGGGTCACTTTCCACAAAGGACATTATTTTCCTAGCACATAGTAGACATTTGGGAAATGTTTAAAGAATGGGCAGAATGAGGCACCAAAATGCAAGTGATGGAAGAACAGGTATTCATAGGGAAGATGTAAGATTCTATCTATGGTAAGAAATAAAGTTTTTTTTTTTTTTTTAGTGTAAACCAAGAAAAGGTGGGGGAAAAGAAGAAAAGGAGGAGGAGGAGAAGGAGCATAAGAAGATATCATAAAAGGATGACAAAAATCAAGGCAGGTGGTTAGGAAACTACCAAGAGGAAGGAGAAAGGAAAATCAGTCAACAAAACAAAACAAAACAAAATGGTGCTATCAACCAAATAAATGGGGTGTAGATCGTGGCATCAGTTGCTTAGATTAAGAGAGCTACTTAAGCAGGGAGGGGTTTTGCAAAAGAAAGAAGGGAGAAGTGGGAGCCCTAAAAAAATAATGTTCTGGCCAGCCTTTATAGCTGTCTCTGCAGGGAAGACTGGAGAAACGAGAGGAGTAAATGAGAGCAGGAAAAATTGCCTCCACAGAGCAGGTAAAGAGGAGGTTGTTAAGATTTATGAATTTTATTAAGCCAGTTTTCTGAATCACTGTGCTGTAAAGGAAAATAGCTTCTGCTGGGCTGTGTCCCCTTCTTCAGGTGAGGAACAAAGGGCGGGTGGAGTCAGGGACAGACCCTGGTCATGTGTCTGCAGCTCCGAAGCACTGCAGGTATTTCTGGCTATTGTGCCACATCATGTTTATGTCACACATGGGAATTGAAAATCAGGCCATGTGAGGCAGAGATGAACCTACATCTGTTATCCACCTGTCAATAAATAAATAGCCCAGACAGACGGATGCCAATCTATCTAGAGCAAAATTTTAAAGCCTGTGTTTTCTGATACAGCTCCACCCAGGGTACAATGGAGACTGCAGGCAGCTGTACACGCTGCAGTACCCTGGATATTGCTGCTGCATATTGCTAAGGGGAACATAATTTATAGCACAAACCCTACGGCTTCCACTAAGGTTGAGTTTTCCTCTCATTTTCTTGCCTTTTTATTGGCTTCACTGCACGGTTGCCAATAGCAACATCCACTAGTAGCAAGGAGAGTTCAACACCATTGCAATCTGCCATACAGTGGAGCCCTGACAATGTCAACCATCAATCAAGTAGCTGTTTGTAATTGCCTCCATCTATTTCTCCTGTCTCAAGGTATCTTTCCTATTGTGGGTCAGAATTCAGAAACTGCTGACTAATGTTCCTCTACAACCAGGATGCAGTGGAAAAGGAGGGTAGCAGCTTCCCTGGTACCAATAAACCCCAGGGGTCAAAGGTTGAACTCTCAGGAGTTTGAAGCATTTCAATCCCTTTTCTAAATTGTGTATAATTGTCCAAGAATGTGAATTCTGCTTTTCCAAAATTGAGAAAGAGATTTTCCCAGTCCTTATTATTAATATATTTATTTCCTATTGAAGGAAGGCATTTGAGTCATCTTTTAAAACCATATTGTATTTGCTTCTTTGGGTCTCTTGGCATTAATGGTTGAAATGATTTCATCCTACTTCTTCTATGAGTGTATTTTTCAAACATGCCATTTATTCTTATTAGTCAGTATGTAGATAAAACATGCACAGCCTGCAAGGTCATTGTCATCAGCACTAGTAAGGACCACTTGGCAAAGCATCCAGGGTGACACCCAGTGCTCAGCAGATTCAGAGCCATCCTGGCTTCACCCCGGGCTGGACCTGTTAATTTGGAACTCTCCAGATCTCAGGCTCTCCATTGGAAAATGAAAGCACGGGCTTTTATTCAGTTTACTTCCACACCAATGATCAAGCTATATTTAACTTATTTTTTTCCCCAGATAACTGTCTTATATACTCATCTCAAATAAAATAGGAGCAAACCTCAAGAGGCCATTTTCTCACTAAATTAGAAGTTATATATATGGTACATATAAGAACAACCTTAACATATACATGTCGACATTTGCCTCTAGTGATCATGAAACATGAGGTCAGCAGTACAATTTTTAAATGTATGCCCTCTCATTTCTTAAGGACAATTTTAGGTCCTCTCACACTATACATATTCCATAAGAACTATTCTGTTTACTGCAGAAGTAAACTTATAAAATGAGTCAAAGAGGTTAAGTTGCATGTTCATTTTCTGTATCTGAAATCTGAGATATCAATACATTTCCAGGTATTTTATCTTTGTATATACATAGGGTTAGAAATAATCATAATGTGATAACAATATTATCTAATATTGCATTAACAATATTACTTAATATTATTATTTTGTATTTGCATATATATTTATTAGATAGATAAAATATATCTTAGTATAATAATATTAACTAATATTTATGCTAAAGGAATTCATTTGCTTTTTCATGTATTAATATTTATCATATTTCATCCACTTTAGGTGATTAAACAGAATCTGCTCGATTTACTTTGCTATAAAATGGTTTTAAAATCTATTTTTCCTGCTGACTGTTAATGAATTGCAGAAAGATAAAATACAATTTTATCCCCAGTAGTAGTGTGAAACAATTCCCTACAAGCAGGACAGAAATCTTAATATATCAGGGGAAGATTTAAATCTAAAGAAAATTGTTTGGGCTGGAAAAAAATAAAAACTAAAAAAGGACTCATTAAAGCAACAGAACAAAACCTAATTGGGAGCCTCAAAACTCAGGCAATGCCACCCTGTAGTGAAGTTTCACTAACTGCTTCAAAATAGAAAACTTCAAAGCAGTTATTCTGCCATGTGCTATAAAGAACCCCCCAAACTCAAACATATCAGGAAATTTAAAAGGTTAAGTCTGGCTACCAGAAGGCCAAAATTTCGTAAGTTTTATAAGTGAGCAATTATATAATAAAACACATAGATGGCAGAAAGAAAATGAAGTGCCTGGAGAATTTCACAATGAGCACTTGGATTTAGCAAATGCTTGATACCCTGTTTACATTGCTTGTATTACTCCCTTTTCCTCAGCTAGTAATTTGGGGTTATACATCTTTCCTAGTTTAATTTTTTATCTTCTTGCATATTTCAACAATTATCAACAATGCTAAAGATGTTGTCTGTGTAGCATATCTATACCAGTGTCTTTGACTGGGACAGAAATGTTTTCTTTGTTCAGTAAATGAAGTATTTGCTGTAAACCAAAAAAATGTGTTATCTGAGGCCATCATTTATTGTTGTGTTCATTTTCTGTGTGTATGTTAGAATTTCAATTTTTTCATTAAATTTAGATTAAATCACATTTAGATGACTTTTTAAAAAAAACAGTATAGTGTGGAAATAAGAGACTAGGTTTTGTTGAGTTTCATTACCGTTGAGGGGAATTGTTTTCGCTATTTTTTTTAAAGATTGATTTATTTATGCATACAAGCTGGGGTACAGACCAGAGGCGCAGGGTGCGAGAGGGTTCACCAGAGACAGAGTGGGGAGCAGAATCACAGATTGATGGAAATACACTGCTGAGGGGAGCAGCAGGCAAGGCAGGAGAGCTCTGCCGCACCATGTGGGAATCTCCTAGCTGGGCATCGAACCCGCGTCGCTGCTGCCGACAGCTCCACAGCGCAGCGCTTAACTGCTGCGCCACCAGGGAGATCCTGTTTTTGCCATTTTATTTTGATGTACAATAATCTAAAAAGGATCCCGTAATGATTTTCTTTCAATTATTCTTTCAATTCTTTCAAAAGAAGGTCTTATGTTTTCAGTTGGGTTGTTTGAAGTCACTCCCTTTGTGTCTATTTCCCAGGCTGATGTTTCATAAGAAGAATACTGTATTATATAGACTGCTTGGCCATTTCACAGGCAACTAATTTATGATTTTAAGTCTGCTTAAGAGGCCTAGCTACCTATGTTTTTAATAAAATGCTTAAAGTCTAATTTAAATTCTGGGATGATCTTTATTTCTGTTGAAAAGGGTGACTTAAGGGCTGAATACCAGCAATTTAAATTTTGATGATCAATTTATCCAATTAATCTCATCTTAATCTGTGATGTTTGCCTGTGTGAGAAGAATAATGGAACAGCCCTGTCCATGGAGCATTTTAGAGATTACAAAAGGTTCTTTGAATCACTGAAGTTTTTCTGGAAGGAGAAGGTCTGTAGCTGAATCCGGGTTCCTGGGTCCATTAGACATTGCTCAAATTTGCATGGGCAATTACACAGAGGGGAGGGAGGACCACATCGAGGCAGGGCCGCCAGTCACACCGAAGCCATACAATTACACAACGGCTTCGGTGCTTAAACTTTAAAATTCCTACACCATTGTGCCTGTTCTGTTAGAACAAACTGCAGCAAATGATCCAAAGCCAATTCAAATGACTGGAGAGGAGGTGCCCACAGGGACAGAGGAAGAGGTGTAGTGTGGCCCCTACTGGCCAGCACAGGCAATTACCAGCCCGAGTGCTGGCAGCAGCTACCAGTTTCCTTGTGCTTTGCACTCCTTGCTTTTGAAGTGGGACAACAATAAGAACCACCTAATTCACAGAAGGGCTGTGAGGATTCATGAGAGAACTATGGCAAAGTAGAATCTGGTCCTGATATAGAAAGTACAGCATGAAGACAGGATGCAGATAGCTCTTTGTTTGGATAGATGGTATACCTCCTAGCCTAACCCCCTCTATAAACCATAATGTTATTGTGCTCTCCCTGATAAGTTAATCTAGATAACATCATAAGCACCAAAATAAAAGCTACTTGATAAAAAGGAAAAGGTATATTCAAGAAGGAAATCTAATTAAAATATTAATAAAGCTAGAACAACCAGAAAAAGATGGTTCATAATAAGGTTAAATGTCTCACCATCTGAGCATAAATGTTCCCAGATGTTGATGTGGTATATATACAGTCTTTCCAAAAGTCTTAAAAGACTGAACAGCTCCCCCTGAAAGTCAGTCAACTACATTACTACTTTGGCACTAATTTATTCTTTTCTTCCTTATTTATGGTAGGAGCTGGGGGCAGAGAGGCAGGAAAGAAATACTATCTGAACGCCTCACACTGGCCATCCTGAAGAAAATGGCCTGGAATGAAAGGGAAAAAGAAATAACAACTGAAAATATTTTTTCAGATGTTCTTCTATCAAGGAACATTTTTGACCACAGCTGTGGTGGCAAGATGTTCATAAATTACCAGTGTTTACCAACACAAAGTGTTTACATTCATAGCATAAATGAAACATACCTTTGAACTAGTTTCAAAAGAGAATACCAAATAGGTTAAGAATACAGACACAATATAGGATTTAATCATCTCACATTTTGGCAGCAGAAAACAAGCATGTTAAGGACCCAAAATCATGTTTTTAGCTCCTACACATGTTGCCTGAATGGAATTCTTCTACATGGTAAACATGCCTCCCCTTATGCAGTAAAATCCACCCGAGTCCAACACCATTTCCTCAAAGCCTATTTCCCTTCAATAAGACACTAAATCATTTTATTGCAAATACAAAATGCTTCCTCATTGCTAGCAACAGGATGATACACTTACTTTTTGACATATGCTCCAGCTTTTTCAAGATTTGGAAACAAAATCATCCTTTATGACAATTTATAATATTCAACTCTGTTCATTGCTTTCCAGAATTTATCGTTAATTAAAGAGATTTCTCTCACACACACAGACCCCCAAAACTAATCTATTCCCTAACTGCCTATCACAGACTAAATAAAAGTCGGTCTCTCAGAGCAGCAGTGACGGTCATGCCAATTTCACAGAGTGATTTGTGCACTCATTTCATTTTGAAAATGACCCTGCCCTCCATCTGTCTAAGCCGAATGTCCTGCTTTTTTCAAGCCAGGCCTTGGAACAGCAGCACATCAAATAAGGAGGACACAAAATGGCCTCCCTCCTGCCCACTTCAGCTGCCACACTCACAAATGGGTATCAGTGCAAAAAGGGGAACCTCAACTGATCCCTGTAGGGGTCAGAGAAATTTGGGGAGATCAGAAAGACCTTCTGTTTTGCATACATTGCCAAGAAGCCATTTGAAGTTGAATGCTTGCATGATGCAAATATAAGACTGAAAAACAGAGACAGGCTACAGATATAAAAGCCAATTTCCCATTTCCATGTCCTATCATCTTATCT
This sequence comes from Scalopus aquaticus, assembly GCA_004024925.1. Taxonomy (NCBI): domain Eukaryota; kingdom Metazoa; phylum Chordata; class Mammalia; order Eulipotyphla; family Talpidae; genus Scalopus; species Scalopus aquaticus. Next base: position 2,261 of record PVIJ01013609.1, on the reverse strand, counting down.
TGACTTAATAACAATTCACCGAAAGTAATAACTCATACATAAGGATTTAAAAATACTGAGCCTGAGTTTCCATGGGAATAGTGTAGTCAGTAAAGGTGATGGTTCTTCCCCAACCCCTACATCCCCTGATTATTATTATTTTAAGAAACTGGGGTGTAGCCCAGAGTCACTGGGGTGTACAAGGATTCACCAGAGACAGAGTGGGGAGTAGAACAGGCAGATTTACTGAAAATACACTGCTGAGGGGAGCAGCGGGCAGGTCAGGAGAGGTCTGCTGTTCCATGTGGGTCAGCTCCCTGGCTGGGGATCAAACTCATGTTGCAGTGGCTGGCAATAGCTTCATAGCACTGAGACTTTAACCCCTGAACTACCAGGGAGGCCCTCCCCTGATTACTGAGCAGCACTGGTCAGCATGCCTCCACCCAGTAACACCGTGAGCTGAAGAGCCTAACAGGTGCACCCAGAGACTGAGTTGAAAGAAGCCATAGAGTAGGGCTATATCAGTTCTCATCATTTGTTTTCTCTGAGGATGTTAGGTGACCCAGAGCTCCACTCAACCCCTCTGAAATGGGTACAGTTTGTCCCTTTCTTGCCTTTCATGCAGTGGGAAGCTTCTTGTCTGCTCCCACTCAAGAAGACCCCACAGCTCTGCCAATTTCTCAGCAAGGGAGAAGACTGCATAAAACATAGTCAATTATTTTATGATAGGAGCAGTGAAATGCCCACAAAAGTCTTCTTGCTATAACAGGTGACTAGCAGCTATTCCAGTCCCAATCGTACCTTCTTAACATCTGTATACAGTGTTGGTTGGCTATTTTGATGGAGGAAAAAAATAAAACCTCATCTTCTGTCATACAACTTGACACCAAGCAATGGGCCCTTACAAACTCATCTATAGGAGATGCACAGAATAGGTTATCAGTCATTATTTTGGACTGAAATTAGCAGATCTTTTAAATTCCTGCTTACTACCTAGCTGTGTGGTCTTTCAAATACCTAAACCTTTCTAGTACACAAATTCTTCATCCATAATATGCAGAATACAGGGTGGATTGAAGATCAGAAATAACGCATGTAAGTGCTAGTAGTGAGCCATACAATGTGGTCAGTGTTGGCTCTGAAATCTGTATGTAAAAAGATGGAAAGCAAAATTTTCAAGGAAGTAGCTAAAGGGCTTGCACTGAAGTCTTTAACTACATAACAAATGCTTTTATTCCTACACTTTTTATCTTAGGTACTAGGCTGACTAATGCAGACCATAGACCAATGGAAATGAAGGGAGATAAGGAAAGCTGGTTTCTTATTTGTGGTGACAGATGGAAGACCAGGGAAGACCATGTTCAAATGCCAACTGCTCAGTAATAATTGTCATTTGTGAAAAATGGGGTCAGGAGACATCTGGCTCTAAACTTGAACTTCTTTCATAATCAAGTAAAATTCACAAAATCCTTCCCTATTTTCAACCTTCAGAAATGACAAAAATAAGGACTCCTGGTGGCTGCATACTGTGTTCATAGAAAACATTCAATTAAGCAGCTTGAAAAGGAGAACACACTCAAATTCCAAGAACTTTGGTCACTTTTCCTTCCCATTAATTTTCAATAACGAATACAAAACGACACCATTCATAAGCACTGTACAGTGCATAAGACTAAAAACACAAGGTATTTGTAACCATAAATATTCCTCCTCCGTATCAAAGAACAAGGTGACACCACTTGCAAACAGCAACCATAAGAAAAACCAGTGCAACCTCCTCTTTCCAAAGGGCGGACCCATCCCGCAGAAACTACGTCTCCCAGCATGCAGCGCAACCACGTCCCCAGCGGCGTCTCGACTGAAAACTGCATGCCGGGAAATAGCTTGTTTCTACCGGGAGATATTGCCTCTCTGGTCCGTAATCTACGGCCTCAACGACCCAGATTCTTCCACGACTACTAGTAATCGAAAAATATCAGTGACTCATTTTTATTACTAGCGAAGATATTTTTATTCCTCCCTCCATTGCAAAGTGATCTCCAGGGAAGCACTTCGCCATTTCTGGTCGCCTTGTTGCCGTGGTAACTGGGACGCACACTCACCCTGGCGGTTATGGCGGGGCTGGGCAGTGCGCAGATCCCCGATGGCGAGTACACAGCCGTGGTGTACCGGCTCATCCGCGATGCCCGCTACGCAGAGGCGGTGCAGCTACTGGGCGGCGAGCTCCAGCGGAGCCCGCGGAGCCGCGCTGGCCTGTCGCTGCTCGGCTACTGCTACTACCG
>PVIJ01013608.1:13680-44520 GCA_004024925.1 Scalopus aquaticus | reverse complement strand
AGGCCGGGTGGGAGAGAGACAATCAGTGGGGGGGTGGGGGGGAGGGAGGCGGAGGGAGGGAAGGAAAAGGGCACAAAATGGAATAGAAAAGAACACAAGGGACCATGGAGATGGATCACGGGTGAATTGGTGGTGGGCTACCCAAGGGGAATACAAAATGTAAAAGACATAAATAACAATAAAAATATATATTAAAAAATATAAAAAAATAAAGCACAGTGCAAAACCAAGGTATGATAAAGGAACAAAGATGCTTCAGTGCCTAGTTTGAGAAAGTGGAACTAAGGGGTAGATTTGTGGCTTTGCATAGATGATGCAATATAAGTTATACTTCTGATGAGAGTCTATGAAACGTTCTTGCTAAAAATGAAACCTGTGTCTGATCCAGTTTCAGGATCTAACTACCAGCTTATAGAAAACAAAGGAGGCAGAGGAACATGTTTAAAAATAACACGAAGATGTGAGTAACAAAATCCAAACATATGAATCTGGTTTTCTTAGTAAATAAATTGCAAGGGGACAGAAGGGAGGAGAAGTTTGTATATTAAAAGAAACTTGAGAGACAGCAGCAATGGGATGTGAAGTCTCATGTAGATTTTTTTTTATGAAAATGTTCAAATAAAAGCAAAAAAAAAACTTCTAAAAAATGGGAAAATTAAAAAATTGGTGACGTAGTCGATAAGTAAAGAATACATATTTTATTCCTAAATAGAAAAAGGAGATATAACATGTGAGTATGCAACAAGGCAAGTTGAGCTGACCCATCAAACAGTTCCCAAAGTTGCCTCCATATCCTGCGCCAGGTGGCCATCTGTGACCCTCACTCAGAGCTGTGGGGAAGCTGCTCTTGTGCTTACACCAGTAAGTGGGTGGGGGGGTTCTCTATGGAATGGTAAATCTCTTACTACATGGCAGCCTCTCAGACAGTCTCTTTCTGGTTTTACCCAATATGTTGGGTTCAGAATATATCTATTTGTAATATTTTTCTATGTTTTGTTTCCATCTATTGTTTATGAGTTTGTCTTCCCTTTTTATTTCTTCTTTGGTTTCAGTCAAGGTTTTCATTCAATTCTGATTTTTCTCCTTTTATATCAATTATAATTCTTTTTAAATTTACACCAAATTTGCATATAAGACTAATCAAGGCTACTTTCAAATAACACTATACTCCTTCATGGGTAGTGAGGTACCTTGCAGCAGCATGTTCCCGATTCATCCCTCCTGTTGCTGTCATTGATTTCACTTATCCATAAGCTATAATCAAATAATATGGTGTTGCTATTATTGTTTTGAACAAACTTCTGTTATTTAGATCAATTAAAAATAAGAAAAATTAGAAATAACATATTTTACCTCATTTGTTGCTTTTTCTAATGCTCTTTTTTTTCTTTATGTACACCAAATTTATGACCTGCATCATTTTTTTCTCTCAGGAGAACAATTTTTTTTACCATTTTAAAGTAGGAAAAATTAGACATCAAACTACTGAATATTAGTAATTGGGTTTAGCCCCTAATAGAATCAATTGGAGGTATGTTTGTCGTTACTAAGGAATTTTATTTTTTGTTTTATCTTTTGTGTGTATGTGTTTAAACACAAGGAAATTTAGAGCAGAAAAAATAAAAACAAAGTCAGAGAGAAGAGAAAGAACAAGGAACACTAAAATAGAAAACGCAAAAGATAGCAGATGAGGACCAAAGGTGCTTGCTATGTGTCCATACCATGCTTCTAGGTTCATTCTGATTGTGCCTTTTCCCTGGATGTGATTACAGGAGCACCCTGTAAGTCTGTCAGTCATTCTGTCTTTTCAGAGCTTTGTTCTGCTTGGTTAGGCATATGTTTTATATTTTCACATCCTATTTCAATTCCTTCTGGAGTAATTTATGTACCACCCTTAAGAGAGAAGTCATCCCAGGGGAGAAACTTCTTATGAATATTTATTGCATGCAAATAGATTTGGAGTGAAAGGGTTCAGAGAACTCTAACTAGTGGGTGAAAATATAAACATTGAATTTTATTTTTTAATCCTACCTTTGCTTCCTGTAAAAACATTTTAAAACTTCTTAAATATGTCAAGGTCTTGCCAGTCCTCAATAAATTAGTAAGATGACCTCTTCAGAAGCAATTGCAAATAATTATTGTAAATTTTGAATATAGCGACATAGTATGACTTTAATATTGTGGTAGAGTTTATTTATAATAAACTTTGTTGTATCGGCATATCATTTTTAAATAAGGTTAAACATGCAAAATTATAATCCTTCAAGGAGTAAAATATCTGGAACTTGTAGCCAAGTTTCATTCTTTATTCTTTTAAAATACTTTCTATGGAACAAAGTTCCTTACTGCTAACAATCAAAGTGTTAGATGAAATAGTAACTCATTTTTATTATCATGCAGTCAGATGAAATTCTTCTCATCTCATTCAGTCAATACCATTAACCTTTCAACTTCAGTGGCAAATCCTGCCATGGAAATTCTCTCACTATAAAACTAAACATAGCAGACAGTACCACATAGATCTGCAGCTTTTGGCTGCATGTAAATTAGAAAAATGGCCCCTCAGCAACTTCAATTTATATGTTACTTTATCTCCTGAGGGTTTTAAAAAATCCTCAAAACATTATTATTTGAAAAAGGCTGAAAAATATGAAGGTCTATGCCAATTTCCCACAAAATATTAATGGGTAATCGTTGAGCAAAACAGAAAACTCCTACATTTTACTAATTTTATGCAATTTTCATATGCCAAGGACACATTTTGGAATAGATATTCCTGACTCTAAATGTCACCACTGGAATAAATCACTTATTGACTGCCATTAGAGATTTTGCCCTGAACTCTGAAATAACCAGTCCTTTTCCTACATAGGTGCAAACCAGAGCTGAGCCCATCTCTTTGCTTTGTTATCAAGTTATCAGTTTATTGGTGCACACACATAGAAGTAATGTTTGGCAATGAGTTTACTAAAAAAAAAAAAATCACAGCTAGATATGCTTTATAGACATATTTTTGCTTGAACAGGTCTACACCAAAAAATGACTAATTACACTGATCAACATTAAGATCGTTAGTGATTTAAAAGACCCTAATCTGTAGTATCTTGGTGTGGTGAACATGAATATAACCCTGAAAATTTTTTATTAGCTCTCATTTTGAAGATATTTCATATAATTCATTTTATATGTTTCACCATGTAAAATTATCCAGTAAGACTACAATAACATCCTAAATCAGCTTGGAATGATGTAATATTGCATCACATTGCATAATACCATCATGCACACATCATCCAGAGTTGATTACGTTTTCTGATGCAATACAATACTACTACCAGGTGCTGCTGAAGTAAGCTGACGTCAACAGTGCACTATATAAAACCCTGTCGGAAAGGTTGAGCATTGAAAATATTTCAGACTGTGCGAGACAGTTTAAGCTACTGTTCCATAGAACTGTTATTATTTTATCCATTTAGGCACAATGCACAACAGTAATGCCTCGAACGTGCATTAATAGCATGGACAATTTCTGCTCTATTTGTGAGGAAGTGACATTTGCCAACCAGAAGAAAAGTATCACTTCTCAAGTGAAAAAGCCTTATCATCTTGACTTTGGATGCAAGGTCGGTGACCAAGACAATCCTTGGGTCCCACACATATGCTGTGCTACATGTCCAACACAGCTTTCACAGTGGTGAAATGGCAAAAGACCATCAATGCCTTTTGCAGTCCCCATGGTGGGGAGAGAACTGAGCAAGCACATAAAAGACTGTTCTTTCTGCTTGGTTTCTCCTCTTTCTGGTGGAATAACGAGGCAAAAGAAGTTGCGAATAGTCTACCCAAACATTCTATCTGCATTGAGACCAGCTCCACATGGTAAGGGGACTTTCTATTCCAGAACCTCCAGCAGAATAGTCTTTTGATTCCTCTGATGAGGACAAGGGTGAGCCGACCTGTTCTTCTCCTGTTCCATCAGCATGCAATGATCCAGATTTTCACTGTGGTGCATCATCAACCCCACACAGACTCACACAGGAAGAACTCAATGACCTGGATCGTGATTGGACTTATCCAAGAACAAGGCAGAATTATTTGGATCAAGACTCCAACAAAGGAATCTTCTAGAAGAAGATGTCACAATTACTTTATATCAAAAGTGCCATCAGCAGTTGGAGTCTTTCTTCAGAAAGGAAAGTACTCTGGTATTCTGTTCCAACATTGAGGGCCTCATGAATGCCTTAGAAATCACTCATGACCCACAAGAATGGAGGCTATTTCTAGACTCTTCAAAACTGAGTTTTAAGGCTGTGCTTTTGCACAATGGAAACCATCTTCCATCTATTCCAGTAGTGCATGCTGTCCACATGAGAGAGACATATGATAACTTAAAGCAGCTACTGAATTCCATTGAGTATAACAAGTACAGCTGTAGCGATTTGAAGCTAGTTGCCCTTTTAATGGGACTGCAGCAGGGATATACAAAATACATGTGTTTCTTATGTGAGTGGGATAGCCAAGCAAGTGACTTGCACTACTTGTGGAAGGAATGGACTCACAGACAAAATGTAGCAGTTGGAGAGAAGAATATCCAGCCCCCAGCTCTGGTTAAGGCTCACAAAATCCTGCTACCACCCCTTCACATCAAATTAGGTGTGATGAAGAATTTCGTGAAAGCCGTGGACAGGACCTTGCCAGCTTTCCTATATCTGCATGAAAAATTTCCTCGGCTCAGCGAAGCAAAGATTAAAGAGGGAGTTTTTGTGAGTCCTCAGATTCGAGAGCTCTTCAAAGATGACCGATTCAACAACTTGCTGCAGGGTGATGTGAAACAAACATGAAATGCTTTTCGCCTAGAGTCTACAAACTTTCTTAGCGCAGAAAACTACAAGGAACTAGTAGAAGATATGCTGATGCAGTATCAGAAACTTGGCTGCAATATGTCTCTAAAGATCCACTTCCTTCATTCCCATCTGGATTTCTTCCCTGAAAACTGTGGTATGGTTAGTGATGGACATGACAAACGTTTTCATTAAGCTATCACATCAATGGACAAAGATATTGGGGAAAATGGTCCACTACAATGCTGGCTGACTACTGCTGGACACTCCCTAGAGATGCTTCTGAACAGCTATACAAGAGACAAGTGAAGAAATCTAAGAATTAGTCTATGACTTGATTTTTTACAGGCCCATTACTACTACTAACCATAGGCCTATTACTATTGGCATGCATTTCGTGATGTAAACATCAATTTATTGCAGATTACAAAAAATCTGGAGCCAAAATTAGAATTTAACTGTCATATTTGTGTTGAGCACATACAAATTGATAGGAAATGACTTATTTCAGTAACATGACTTTTGTAAAAATTTGTTGACCAGTGTTATTAGTGAGGGGAGTGGGGCTAAAGTCAGCTGGTTTAAATGTTAAATAGAAACTTAGAGAAGAAGAAATTAGAAAGCACAGTATATATTTTTAATGGTGACTTTAAAAGAAACATCCTAATATAAATTTCTTTTTGTAATTATCTCAACATTATGAGTCAAAATTTGTGAATTCACAGGGCATGGGCAAAATGAAAAAAAAAAAGTCATCATGGAAAACCAAATGAGAGCTGTCCGTGTGTGCTGTCTCACATGGTCCCACTTACAGAGAGAGCCAAAAACCTCAGCTATTGTAGGATATTCATTTACATTCATATATTATAATGCAGCCTTGAATATTTTGCAGATCTTTGACATGGTGTTGTTTTCATCCCTTGTTTCTCTAATGAACATAAACTTAGGATATTTTTAATTTTATGAGATTCCTTAAAAAATAGGTTCCTCCAACTCTGAGTCCAGTGTTTAATTTTGAAGTAGTCTTGAAATACAAACACCTGCATATAGTCCTTTTTCTGCTTTATGACCTCTGGAGAGTATTTGCCCTCAAATAGTGACAAATTTTTGAAACATTACAAGTAGAAGATTGGTGGCTGAAAAGAGCGGATAGAATTTGAATGACTGAAGATTTACAATAGTGTTGCTCTTGATTTATTTGTATTGAGACAGAGCTAAGAAAAGTATATATTTGGCATCAAAACAACAGCACACAATGAAATCTTCCAGTAAACAAGACAGCAGCTGAGCACCAGAGTCTTCTCTACCCTATACCTCTCCCTGTCCAAATTACGATAAAGAAAACACTGGAAATAGGGAAGCATTTGAATGGCTTCTGGAATGTGAAGAAACTGCTATCTAAATAAAAATTTCTTCCTGACATGGTGCAAATGCAGCCTGTTAACCATAAGGGGCGATAGCATAGTGCAGCCATGATCCAGAGGAACTGAGTCCCACCCTGCGTCTATCACTGATTTATGGATTCCAGGGCAAGTATTACCTTTATTAGCACTGTTGTTGTTACTATTGTTATTAATTCACCTATCCAAGAACGGGGTTTGGCCTCTAGAGATAGTGTGAAAGAGATGCTGCATAATATCTGAACAAACAGTATTCAGGGGGTAATGTTAGGTCTCTAGAAATTGTGTGAAACAGCCTCTGCATAATACATGAACAAAATTTTCAGGGTGCATGGTAGACAAGTAGACAGATGGTGATGCGGGAATGATGTCTCTGATGGTAGGTAGATATATCTGGAGAGATTTCTGCACTGTGACAGGTTCCTTTCCTAGCCTAGCAGAAAACTACATACACCTGGAAAGGATGAAGGATGAGTGGAACAGAGACTGTGCAGAAGGACTCAGGGCAAGGATTGATACACAAATTGGACAGCAACTGTAGTTGCACTGGAAAGATGTTTCCAAACAGCAGCAGATACTCCCTGTACCAGCAGCACTTAGGGAACCAGATAGAACTAGAAAAATCTGTGTGTGTTGGTGTTCACAAACATAAAGGCCACAACTAGGAGTTGGTCAGTTACATTATTGGCCATTGACTTGACATTTGTCAGGTCTGATGCTTCACTCAGAAGTTTTACCTGACAGTAATAAATATCCCTTTCATACAGATTCTTCCAGAAGGTAATATAGGTTCTTAGTATTATCACAGTTTCATCCTACCTTTTCTTTGATACCTTTTGTTAATTTGAGTATGTTTTAGGAAGAGAGTTATGCTATTTCAGATGCCCTCTGTCATCTTTCCAGAAATTATAACATTTCTCTTTTGAGATCCAACCAACAATAAAATGTTTCTTGCATTTCCAAGATGTTCTTTCATGCTGTTGTTTTTATTCATCTTTGAACACACAGATGGTTGGCTTGAATTCAGTGGTCCAGTTTGCCTCCAGTTGAGGATTCAGAGTTAACAATTTGCTACACCTAATGACTTCCATTTTTCTCAATTGTATTAAATTCATATGCTTCTCTTCACTACTATCAGCATATTAAAGTTTCTATTTTGCTTATGAAAATAGTCAATAAGAACCAACTATTATGAAAGTATTCTTAAACAATTTTAAACATAGGACACTTTTCCAATGAAGATTATCCTAATGGACCTTTAACTCAAATGATCTTGACAGTCAGTATAGATATTGTGGTCAGTAAGAACACAGATCCTTGAGCCAGTTTGCATCTTTCAATTTTCAGCTGTGTGACCTTGAACAAGTAACAACTCATCTCATAGGGTTATTGTTGGAATTAATGAGTTCATATCTGTCAGCGCTTAGTTCAGTACTCTGATAATAGTAGGTGCTATATTTTTGTTTACTGTTAGTGTCAACCAAATTCCAGTAATTAACAGAAATAAAGGTGAAATTATTTTTGGTTGATGTTAAGACTTTAGGGTTTTGAGTTTTTGCTTGCTTGTTTGTTTGTTTTGGTATGGGTGAAAGGTAATGCATTAATTTCCCTTTCTCCTTCCCTCCTCCCTACTCCCCTCCTTCCTTCTCTCCCTCCCTCCCCCCTTCCTCTCTCTGTCCTTCCTCCCTCTCTTCTCCTTCTCCTCCATTTTGCTTCTAGTTACCTATTATCATTGTGCAATTTACTCAAATCTTGTTTCTGTCAACTTACTATAATCATGTTAATCTTAAGTTATTTTATTTTTAGTGCTGTTAAAATGTAATAATTTTAAACCTTGATTATTTTATTATATGAATAATACATCTTCCTTTTAAAAGGAGCACAGAATGGATATGAGGTAAAAGCATATTTTTCATATTCCAACTTTAAGAAAATCTTATGTATATTTTTATATAAGTTATTATAAGTTATGTTGTTCTGTGGTAAAACAAAACCCAGCAACTTGGAGTTTTAAAACCCCAATGGTTTATTTCATCTTGTCACTATATATACATTTCAGGTCAGCAGGGGTCTCTGCTCAGCTATATTTCAACCCCCTCCTCAGTGGGCTAGATCTCAAAAATTCTGTCACTTACCATTATTGAGCTTAAAGTTGATGATCTGTGTGTGATTTGGATTAGTCTGTGCCTCTTTTAGTTTGGGCTGCTAGAAGTAAACAGTAGATAGGGTGCTTAAGCAACATTTATTTCCCACCATTCTAGAGGTTAGGAAATACAAGATCAAGATTTCAGAAGATTTGATGTCTGATGAGAGGCTTCTCCCTAGGTGCAAACAGCTGTATCCTCAAATGGCAAAGAGACAGAGCAAGCTCTCTTGTCTCTTCTTATAAGTATATTCATTCTCAAGACTTCATCTAAACCTAATTACTTCCCAAGGGCTATATCTCCAAACATCATCACATTGGAAACATTGAAACTTATCATCACATCCAAACATTCATACTATAGTAGTAGCTCATACCTAGAGGTAGTTCTTTTGATCCAGAGACACCACAGATATCCACAGTTCCTTTTTAGATGTGCAGTCATAAATTTGTAATGCATCTTTGCATTCTCCCTTTCAACACTCTGTGTCTTTTGTGACTTCATTGTGAGTACCTCTTGTTTGTTGAGCTAGAGAGGAGGCTACCCTTCATTACTTCTAGTTTGACCACTTTGTCAAATTAAGGGACATACTGGTGCACATACTTTGTTAGAGCTTTAATATATTAAGAGATTTGAATGAGACAAAACCCATGACTTGATACTATGTTTACACAAATTTCCCTCAGGATATTCTCAGCTCTGCCCCCCAACCCCAAGCAATTTTGGATTAAGTACTTGTCTCTTGGAAGACGCAAAACTCTGACTTTGCGAAGTTGTTGTTCTTACTAACTCTGTTTACAAGGATATGGATTATTTTCTGAAATTGTCTTTTGTTAATGTCACCTTTACAAATAGAGCCTGTAGCAACCAACACATGTGCTACCAACATTTTATTTGCTATCATTTATTTTCAGAACTATGAGTTTGTTAGAAATATGCTCTGCCTTCTAAGAGCTACAGGTAGCTCAAGTTGCAATCTCTGCATAATATGGACCATCTTTTCTCACCTTCACTGTTTCCCCACCCCCCACCAGCCCTAATGCAAATGCCTTGGCTTTATCCCACTATTGTTAGTCTTTTGTAAATGTAAGGTAGATTATTATGTTGTAGTGACAGATAACTTCAGGGGTGTAACCTAGAAATGATTCATTTTCTTGCTTGTACCACATATCCACCATAGGTGGGTGCAGCTGGGAGCTCCTTCTCCTCTTCAGTCCTGCTCTTAGGCTTCTGGGCAGTCATCAAAAGGAGTGTTTCCAGTTGCCATGAAAGAAAGGAAAAGAGAGCATGACATATTCACAATGATTTTTAAATTTGCCCCCAGGTGAACAAAAAGAAAAATAGGCATTCATCATTTACTGATCGAAGCAAATTACATGACTGTGCTTACATTCAAGGGAGTGAGTGAGGAAATGAAAAAAATCCGTGTTTGAGAATAAAATTAGAATTCTCAAATTTGTTCCCTCTCCTCCTTCTTCTATTTCTTCACTCCTACCTTTGAGCTGCATACTATTTATTTATGTATAATAATTTGATTGAATATTTTATTGCAGTTATTCCCATTTGTGTTCAGAAGAACCATTGTAATATCTCAGAAATTGGAAGGGGGACTGGAAAGGGAGTTATCAGGCATGCAGGGCTTGGACCATAAAGACTAGCATGATATATTTCTTTTTAAAAAATGTGTTTCCCCAAACATATCATATGCCTTTATTCATTCTGGCCTTTTCTATCTTGATTAACCTCAGTCTACTGCTATAAGTCCCATGACCAATAGATGTCCAACCCACCACAATGTTGCCAATGATTACGTCTCAGCGCTGGAATTGGGTTAATATTTGTATTCATTTTTATTTCCTGGGAAACTTGGCATCCTGCATTGAGTAACCATGAATCTGCACAGTAGTAAATCCTTGACAACTTTGTGATGAAAGCATGTTAATGAATAAAGAATAAAAGAGTTGAAAATTGAGTCATTCTAGACTCCTTTCTATACCTGAAAATTAGAAAATAATAGCTTTGTGAAACAGATTTAAAAAGGTGAAGGAAGGAGCATGTAGCCCAGAAATTACTTCCAAATTAAGCTTGAGATACAAGTATTGGAGTGGGAATACACAAATTTCATCTGGAGCAGGGAGTTCTAATATCTTAGACTTCTATCAGTGAACTAGCTATGGCCATGTTTTGTGTAAATATAAATTGAATTCTTGCAGTAGGCAGGTCACTGTATTTGCTGATGCATAATGAAGGCGCTCAAACTTAGACTGTTTATCCCCTAGAGTCTCATTAAACTAAATATACTTGCCTTAAGCCACCTGCCTCTGGGCAGTCGTAATAGAAATAAAATCAGATTCATTTCCCATCTTGATAAATTGGCATTAACTACTACTTTATCTGAAATAGGCTTGATAATTAGTGTCTCTGATTACATGGAGAAAACTGTTGAATCTTTTAGAATGCTTTAAAAAAATGCAGGCTTTCTAAATTTGCTGCAGTTGAGGGAGGAGATTTGAAAGCCCTGAGCCAGTCATGACTGTGATGAGCATCATTAAAATAGCAATCTTTTTTTGGTAACTCATCTTGTCCCAAGTAAGTGTGATTTAAGAATATGGGAACACCTGTTCTAGGGTGGCAGTTTTTACCTCACTGCTCTAATATCCAGAAAAGGTGGTAAGCTGTGGTAAAAGAGCTATATATTAAAGTGAAATATCTAACTCAAAAATTAACAGAAAAGATCCCTATGAAATGGACTCTAACAGGACTGTGGTCCAGTTCTATGGCTCATTTATCCATGACCAACTGCAAATAATTCACTTAATATGTATTTCTGCCAATAACTATTGATCAGTGAGCTCAATGCTGTGTAGGCTCCAGAGTACCTGTCTTTCTCAATGCTGAGGTTAGCTATCCTCCCCCTTGGGTCTTGCCAGCTTTCCAGAAGTCCAAAGGCATTGCTAAGTCCCAGATCCAACAGATTTCTTTGTCCTAGATCCAATAAAGTCTCTCTGGTGGTCTTCCTTCTCCAAGCTCACATGGATTTACTACAGACTCTAGGGAACATATTGTGAATGATGAGTCTCAAGGCCTTATTCAACACCACATGCATTTTTCTGGGGTCTAGACTTCTGTCAGAAACTGGTCAAGAATTCTACTTTCCTGTGCACTATATTATAGCTACGTGCCTTGGGGAATGGGCACAAGGCTGTGACCACAAGGGAGGCATGTTGTGGGCTAGAAAGAAGAAATAATTTGCAAGTTGCCGCGCCCTGGCACGCCCAAGTTGCCTGAAGGCACAGCACGGAGCTAGGACCTTCAAGGAAGAGTTCCTTAGGTAGCCAGGAGGCGACATCTCTTCCCGTAACTACTTTAACTCATAAATATTTTCTAAGTTAGACCTATAACTTTCTTAAGATATGCCTGCAGACATAACCTCTCCATTGCCTAAGACCCCATGATTGGGTCCAGGTGCCGAGCTGCTCCTTCGATTAGTACATTCTTACCTGATCACGGGTTGGTGTCCTGTACAAAAACATTTACTCCCCCTCCCCTTACATTCCCCTGCCTGCTTCTGGGAATCAGCATAAGATGGCTTCTGTGATTAACCACTTCAGGGAGTTGGAATAAGATGGTTCCTTTGATCAGATTCTGGTTTCCAGGCAAAAAGAACATTACGCTATTGCCTTTTAGGCTCCAGGCTCAGGGCAAAGGTTAATCATTATGTTTATACCTCATACCTTAGAAAATTTACCTTAAGCAAAAAAATATTTTCCCCAGAAACCACCTGATTGTAATCAAAATGTAATCGATCATGTGCCTAACAAAAATATGTATCCTGTTATTTTTTTTACCTCATTTTTGTAGTCAATCATTATCTTTAGAAACTATGCCTGCTAGCCAATTTTATGGTATAAAAAACCCTGCTATTGGGGCAATAAACCGAGAAGCCTGATTATTACTCGGTGTGCGTGCTGTCTCTCATTCCCCTTCCCCTTCCCTCCTGTCGCCGATGCCTTCCCCACCACCCATCGGAACCGACAATAACTTTGCATGGAGCTGGCCTCCGACAGCAAGTCTCTTGAAAGAAGAGAGAAAATAAAGAAAAAAAACATAATGGGAGTAGGAAAAACTTACTTTTTTTTTTAGTCAAAGTAGTAGTAATAATAATAGGTGCTTAGTGGTGGGTGTGGTAAAATGCATCTGAAGAAGTATGAACCTATATCATGGAATCATATGTAGTGTTAGAAACCAATGTTACCTCAAAAACTAATGTCAGTAATAATAAGAGCTAATGTTTCTTAAAAGCTTACCTCATTTCTGGTTACTGGTAAAAATGTCTCAAGTATAGCATTTAATTAAACCTTTATATCCATCCTACAGGTTAGAGACTCCCTACGCTGCCTGAGCCTTGGAGAGGGTGAGTGTCTTTCCCAAGTGAGTGACAGGGAAGGGACTATATTGAAAGTCTCTGTGTCCCCAGGGGCTCATCTCTACCCTTGAGGCAGTGTTGGTCTCTGAATTTGTGATAATACATAGTAAGACATGTGCATTTTATTCTGAGAAAAATGTGGAGACTTTGGTTGGTTTCAGATATCTGGTTTTGAAAGACTCTGACATTTATTGTTGTGATCGTATGGAGACAGGTTCAGAAGATGTTGAGGTTAGATATGGGATCTCTTATCTCAACACTTAATGTAATGATCAGAACCTCAGCAAGGATGATAGAGGCATCTGAGAGGAGTGGATAAATGTTTAATGTGTTTATAATGCAAAGCTGAAGAATGTGGTGATTTATCAGATTTCTGGATTGAGGAAGAAGGAGAAAATGTTCATTACTGAAAAAATGGAAACTGGCACTTAATTGAAGATGGCAGAGTATTAAAAGTATTCATATTCAATCTTTTAAATTAGTGCCACTTTTTCAGGTGGCAGACCATGCTGTCACAACAGTAGGTCCCGAGAGTATGAAGGAACCAGGGACTCCTGCAGAAGCAGGCCTAGAGTATTTTTCTCTGATTTACTTTGTTGCAATGTTTCCTTTATTTGGGGATTGTACAGCTTTGTCTAACTGACAGGCTATCACTCAGACCACCAAATTTCTTCCCAAGAGATTATTTCTTGAGCTACAACAAAAGGAGGGATGGAGAAAAAGATTAGTCTAGTCTAAATTTTGTATTTGGTGACAATTTTTATTTGTGTTTTGTTTGCTACTTTATAGTATTTATGTTAGAGAATAGTGAAAGATCATTTCTCAGGCGTCCCAAAAAGGAAAGGACAGGTTGTGAATTGATGTCTTCCCTATCAATCATCTGGGTATAAAAAAGAAAGAACACTTTTAAACTAGACTAAATTTACAGAGACAGACAAACGGGAAGAGGGTGTAATTTGCTCAGATGACTTCTTGACTTCACCACATAGGCGTGATAACATTTGATTATTTCATAGTATTATTTTATAGGATATTGAATAGACTTCCTGGATGTTTAATATTTTAGTTAGGTCTGTCTTTTACTGTTGTGAACTTTTCACTTGTTGATTAATAATGAATCATTTTATTCATATCTCAGTCAATGAATAATCTGCTAATTCATTGAGAAAAGACAGGTTCCTGTTGTATGTAGCAGTATAGAAAAGAAGTAGGTATAATGGGCTTAAGTTGAAAGAAGAGCCGTCTAATTAAATGATCATTCTGAATGCAATGGAGACTCCACAAGGAAGTAAGGATATGCTTTTTATTTTCTGCTCTCTGAAGTCTGAATATATCCCACTTCAGCAATTTTATTAAGAAGTAACCAGAATTATGAGGAGAGAAACTGTGCCAGCACTGTATGTTATATATTTAATGCTTCTTTGGGTGCTTTGAAGTATGAACTACAGTAAGATTGAAATAGGTTTTGTATATTATGCTTTTTCCATAATATAAATTAAAACAGGAATTATGAAGTGGGTGTGATAATGAAAATGGAGTTTGAAGTGTTCTTGTGAGAAAAATGTTGGATCATTGTGTGCAAACCAGGGCAATGGATACAACCAGGGCAATGGATAACAAACAGATCTTCCTGTTTTAGGCATCTTATGGTGGTGAACTGAAAATACCTATGAAAATTTCTTTAGTTTCAAAAATCAGTATAGGAAAACCCTACAGGGATAGAAAGGAACTTTTTACTACACTACTTTTTAAAACAAATCTTCTTATTATAAAAGTAGTAGGTTGGTTCTTAAGTCTAGACATTTAAAATTTCATGATAAGTGATTTTCACCCATGAATTGCCCATTTTATTCAAGTAGTGTGTTTTAAAATTTTAATATGCTTATATTTATACTCTAGTTTTTATTCATTCCAAAACTCCTACACAATAGGTAAGGAAGATATTTTGTGTGGTGTGTAGCTAATTTCATGAAGCTCAGATTTCTTAATGAAGAGAGAGAAGGAAGGGGAGACCTCTTCATCAGGAGGTGAGCCTCTATCCCTCTTTTTCAAGAAAATCTAGGGGCTTAGGGCAAGTGGACCCATGCTGTCACTTGTGGGTAGACCTGGCAGCCTTCCCACCTCTCTTACCTTGGCTCCACCACATGCCTAAGTCCCAGTGAACCCACCTTCAGACATACAGAGGCATGGATTTCTAGATGGCCTCGTGGTGTGATGAGTAGAGAATCCTTGGTTGAGTTATAACTGTTCTATTAGTTGTACTTTAAATGATGGTCATACCTTTCTCTGCCGTGATGATGACATCATTCTCTGTATTAATATTCTTTACAATATCATTTGACAAGCAGAGTTTTAAAATATTGTATAGTCTGATTTTTTTATGGTTAGTATGATTCATATTCCCTTTAGGAAGACTCTGGTCTAAGATCAGGAAGATATTCTACCACACCTTCTTGTAAAAACTTTATGGTCTGATTTTCAGTTTATATACACAATTCAGCTCAAATTATTTTCTGTGTATGGTGAGAGGTAGGAGTTGAGTCTAACTTTTTTTATTCCTTATATATTTGCCCAGTTGTTTCACTACCGTTTATTAAGAATACTTTCTCTATTGAATTTATTTAGTATCATTGTTGAAAATCAGTTCAACAATGTCTTTGTAGGATCTCCATTTGTTCCTACCGCATATTTTTCTGTCTTTATTTCAGAGTCACACTGTCCTGAATACTGTACCTTTTTAATAAATCTTGACTTCAGATTGTCTTATTCCTCCATATTTTTCTTTTTAACAGTCATTTGATTATTCTATATTCTTGAGTTTCTACAGAAATTTTAAAATCTTTTTCAAGAAAATCTGAAAAATTATTGAGTGGGTTTCTTGAATCTGTGTGTCAATTTAGTGGACAAAAGATGGTTATTTTAAAAATACTGAGTTTTCTAATGCATGGATATAGATTTGGTTCTTTAATTTCTTCAGCCATATTTTATAATTTTTGATATAGATAATTTGCTACATTTTTTTCTCTAGCGTATGATGTTTTTGATGTTAGTATAAGGAGATATTTCCATAAAATTTGTTTACCAATTGTTTGTTTCTAGTATGTGGAAACAACTGATTCATATGTTGTTTTTCTGTATTATTGCTAAACTCACATGGTAGTTTTTAGGTCTTCTGTAAGGATTTCTATGTAAATAATTGATATTGTTTTATGTGAAAATAACAGGTTTCTTCCTTTTCAAACCTTATGCCTTTTACTTATTTTGTCCTCTCACTGTGTAGGTTAGGACCTTCAATATAATGCTTAAAACAAGTGGTAAGGGTGAACATATCATATAGTTTCTAAGATTAAGAGAAAAGTGTTTTGTCACTATTAACTATTTTATTTCCAGTAGATTTTTCCTTGATTTTCCTTATATGCTGAGAAAAACTTCCTATTCCTAGTTTGCTGAGAGCTTTTCTCACGTACTGGACTGATCATTTGGTTTCCCTGTTGTACTTATTCCTCTACACTACAGAACCTTTGACACTACCTTTCAGCTCTCAGCTTCTTAGCAACGATTTCTTCTCTGCCTTGTACAGCTCCCCCACCTGAATACCCATCTCAGCCCCATATAAGTATCTGCAGTGAATAGTCACACACACTTCTGCCACTGCTGTTCCTCTATGCAGCTCATCCACTCCAGTGCCTGGCCTTGCAAATCCTAGCCCTTCTAACATCTTGAAACTCCTTTCTCTGTCTCATCAAGTTTGTACAATGTTGGCTCTGCTTAGGTTGGTGATACTAAAATGGCCTGAAACAGAAAGCTGGACTGACTTTTTTGTGATTGTCTTTTATCTCCAGAGTCATAGTCCTGTACTATGTTTTGTTTAATGTCTTTCAAGAATATGACCATTATTGGAATACAGTGTGAAAGGGAAGGGAGTATAGAAAAGTAAAATGGATCCCACACTAAAAGTGCTTATGGAAAAATGTCTTGTTCAGTTGAGTTTTTATGTATGAAGCAGATAGTAAGGGTATGTTGAAGACTTGACTTGATCATCTCTGTGCTATCTAATCATTTTGTAATAGCAGAATTTCATCTAATATGGTTTATGAGAGTGATGTTTAATGGAGATAGCTCAGTGTAGGAAAAATTACTAGTCTTGGAGGCAAAAGACATGACTCTATAGAGGTGAAACGTAATTTAATATGTTGTATTTCCCATGTTAAATACAACATACATATTTATGTTGCATTAAATACAACATACATTTAATATATTGTATTTCCATTTCTTACCTGTTAAATGAAGATATTACTTGCCTCTCAACATTGGTTTCAGTATTCCAGATTCCGTTTGTAAAGTACCCAGCATCATGCTGTGTCTATAATTTAGAAGAAGTGCATTAAATGATGCTGATGATAATGATGGTAGTGAAACAAATTCTTTTATCTTATGAACTAGAAATAAAGTGAACTTTCACTAGTATCTGTTCTAGAAAGGGTCAGTAATTTATTTACAGTTTTTCTGGAATGGCATAAGGCAGAATGGTAAAAGTACTTCTGGATGAGATCCATGGAAATCTGTTTAACTCTGCTCCTGGCCTTTTTAATCAATTTATCATGGAAAGCAGTGAGTACTGCCATTACTCTGCATGTACAATTCTTCTTTCATATTTTGATTCCATAAGTGTCAGATCTTTGATGACTTTAAAAGTAATCTTTATGGGAAGTGCATTGCTTAATATACAGTTCTGAAGAAAGTTTTTCCCTCTCCAAACAATCATATTTATGGTGAAGGGGAAAAAATAAGAATGCTCTTTCTCTAAACAATAAGGCAACAAAATCAAAGCTGAGGAATGAATATTTCTAGAGAAGTGAGCTAATTAGAACAATTAGAAGCAAATTCAGAGTAATTGCAGTGCATTTTTTAAGCTATTTATACAGTGAAAGTTCTGGGGCAAGAACTATACTTTACATGTGCTCGTAGCTTAATAAATAATATGATTTCTACAACACTGAAAAACTATTAATCTTTTGGCTAGTCCAATGTAAAATACTTTACTGCTCTGAAGCAAATTGTTTTTTTTTTACCTCTGAGATCCAGATGTTCATCAGACCTTTGATGTATAATGTAGCAGATAGTAGTGTCTTTCCATCATCTATGTATCTAACTTATATACTACAGTTTTTATAACACAACCTTAAGAAGAAATCCTTACCAAAAAAATCATAAGTAGAATTAAATAAAATATGTCACTAAATCACTGCAAAGAGAAAATGAAAATAGTACACTTTGGTTTTGCTTTAGATTATATCTAAGATAGACAATCTTTTGTTTTGGAAAACCTTTGAACTGACCTTTTTAATTATGAAAGCATACAGGAAATTCACCTAACTACAAGAGACATTTTTGAAAAAATGCCCGATCTCATGTCCTAATAAGAAAGAAGACTAACTTGAAAGAGAGACAATGTGAGGAAGCTTAAGTGGAGGGTGGGCAGAAAGGTGGTCCAATGTCAGGAGACACAGGCTTTATAAAAAGGAGAAAGATGAACAGTGAGAAATTCCCTGTGGATGGGGTGTCCAAGTAACTTGCAAAAACTGGGGAATCTAGTATTCTGTTGTAGGAAACATTTTCTGTTCTGGGCAGCAAAGAAGACCATCAGTTTATTCCCAAATTCTAAGGTAAGGGTCACTAAATACTGCAACATTGCATTATTGACACTGTGCTTAAAAATTAAGAGAGAATGACAGTGCCTCTGCAAAGGGTAAAGTAGACTCGAGTGACAAGGTTATAAGAGGAAACCAAATCTAGATATATAAATGACCAGAGGTACGTAAGCCCTCATATCCCTCATCCTGGGGCCATTTCAAATATCCAGGGATGGCTGTAAAACTTTGAGCTCTAAATGGAGTGGTCTTGAGCTTTTTAATTGGAATTTAAATATCTAGATGAGCCAAAAGCTTGGAATATTTTTAAAAAGTTATGTCATTTGTTATAACAACAAAAAATAATAGTAATGCAAAAATGGTGGCAATATTTTTAGTTTCACAGAGTTTTAAGGAAGTAGAATAAAGAAATAATTTTGCAGAAAAAAATTGTTTCTTTACATACATTAGCCTTAGATAATTGTGTCATTTAAAGCAAATTAGTAAGGCATCCATAAGATTTGTTAAATTAGGTTAGCATTAGATACATATAAATGGACACATAAAAAGTGTTCAAGGTAGATTACTTCTATCAGGTTGGTTATTGATTCTGCCTACATTTATGTTATTAAATTCTTTGGCAAGTAAAGAAGAGAAACAATTCCCTGTGGCTAGTTGTTTACATAGGTTTACATGTATAATTGATGGAGACAAATCCCATTGGATATAAACTGGCTTCACAGAAAAATAATAGTGACTGATTAACTTTGGGAAATAGAAGTCAGTGGGAAATATTGCTGGCTAAATAGGCTACAACTTAAGTCTCCATTACATTCTGAGTCAAATTAGCCTGAAATGTTTTTTCAAACAATCGTAACTATGCAGATGTTAAAAACATTTACTGTCTTTTAGGGAAAAAAAAGGAAACTAATGTCAATATTTCAAATTGCTTTAAAATGCCAAATGGCAATTGCGCCTATTATGAGCTAATCCCTTGCCAAAATTAATATTTTCACTTCAATATACCCTATGAGAGAAGTAACCCATGCCAGTAAATATAAGTTTTAATATTTATGAAAACGAATCAGGCTAAAGCTATCATTTAGATTTGCAACAAACTCCCTTTTCATATTGATACTTCACCATATCATCCAAATCCCATCTTAGTTTGTGTATTAGTCAAATTTTAAACTATGATCCAAATGTTAAAAATATACCAACTGTCACAAATTGATTTTTTTAGGTCATTAACTGAAATAAATCAAATTTCAACTTCCTCTCAAAATAAGAAATGTCTAAAAACTGCTATTTTTATAATGATTACTACCTGGTACAGAACTGTGAAAAATAGCTAGAGTGTCAAATTTTATTCACATTATGTGGCAGAGTGAAAAATATGACTTAGGAACACAGGTTTCTACATTATACAGATTCAAGTTCAGATCATGTCTTTACTGGCTGAGCTCTTGGTGCATTCATTAAGTTTCTGTGCTTCTACATCTGAAAAGTGAGGACTAAATGGTCTCTGGCCAGGATCTGTGTGGGAATGAAGAGAAACTCTGTGTGTGTGTGTATGTGTGTGTGTGTGTGTATTTGTACACAAACATATATATACACACATACACATATATAATATTTGATGAATAGAGGACAAAGTGAAAGATTTGCTTACTAGCTCTTAAGTCATGAAGTAGTCTTATTTAGTATTTCTTTCCGTCTTTCTAAAGATGTATTTTCATTTTAAGTGACCATAATTAACACCTGTGATTGATCCATTAAAAGAAAATAACTACCATAATATTTTTTATAGTAGGTTGAGGTAAACATTAACTTTGCCTGTGAAGGTCATATTTTATAAATAAATAAGTAAACAGGTAAATAAATAAATAACCTAGTATAATGTAAATACATGTATGTGTTTATGTATTTATGTGTATTTAATGAAAACACAAAAAGGAATTTATTAAATTTGTTAAATACCTAACCTGTTATTTTTTGATGGTAAAATATGGGTGACTATTGGATTGATCAATCTTTGTTATTTTTAGAACTTTTAAAATACTTTCTAAAACTAAAAGGACCAATTTTTAATTTTGTCTGACTATATTTTACTATTACATGTATTCCCACGGTGTTTTAAAAGTTATCTTTGAAAAATTGGAGGTTATTATCCTTTGTGTGTTTGCTGCTAAGCTCATACTAAGCAAAATTTTACTTTGAAATCATAAAACTGATTAACAAATTTGCATTAGAAAATATATAATATGGGAAATATTTTTTTGAAGAGTCAAAGATAAGAATATATTTGGATCTTTCTAAGAAGGCATGGGGCAGATCAGTGGGGCACTGGAGCCAGCAGTGAATCTTGCTGACTGGCTGTGAGGAGCCATTTGAACAAAGCAGATGGAAAGGTGACTTTGTGTGCTCTCAGTTCATGACTTTTGTAACAGTTGCTCTACTAGGTATTCATCTTCTTCACTTCTCCATGTACTGAAAGAGGGAGCAAAGCTTATCTAATTGAGGGCATCTATAGGATCTAAGAAGGCAAAAGATACATTCTAAGATAGTTGTTTTGGTACCAACTGGACGTTTAAATTGGTGTGTTCTAATATTAACATTTGAACACAGATAGGGAAAGATGGCAAGTAGATGTGGAAAGTAAACTCACCCAATGTGGCATAATTTATTCAGTTTGCACCAAAAAGGTTAAGAAGCATTGGGAAAGTATTTAAACTCTAAATAATCACAATAATTCAAAGAGGACGGGCAGGCAAAAAAGGTGAAAGGTGAAGCTAGAATTCTACCCAGTTCACCCTACATGTCTGATGCAGTCTTTCATATAAGATCTGTGACTAAGGAAACTTTGAAAATGCAATATAAACCCTCAAGAGTGTCACTGTGCATTTAGCAAGGTGCACCCCTCTCTGATAACTTAAATATAGATACATATAATATTTGTTTATTTTTTGTATCACAGCCTACCTTTTTTATTATCAAAACAATGTAATGAGACTGAAAACTTCCTGAAGTTACCAAAGTGAAAATGTGTAACACTTAGATACATCTTCAGTTAAAAAAAAAAATCAAGTTAAAGCAATAGCTTTATTGGTTTTAGATTCAAGTTATTTCATTGTTATTGAGAATATTATTTGAAGTACCTATAACAAACAACTTATAAAATGAAGAATATGGGAAAACTGGAGAAAGTATTGGACAAATAATCTTTTTATATAATTGGAATTAAGTTGACTCATTGTTTCAAGTTGATTACTAACCCATATGCATATTTTGTGTAAACCCCTTTACCCTAGAAGGAATCCTTAGTTAATGCAAGATATCATTAACTGCAGAGTTTATTTTTTTAAAAATACATTAAAAAATACATTGTTTTAATGTAGCTCCTATTGACATTTAACAACATATAGCAAAGATGTTTTTTTCTCTCCTCCTTTCGGGAAACTTAGAAGCCATTTAATTGGTAGCATTTTCAATCTACAGGGAAAAACAAAGTAATTGCAAATATTTTATAATATGAATTAGTAGCTAGCTATATATGCCAGGATTATACATATTTGTATGCTACTGGACATCAGGGAAATTAATATAGTGCCAATGAAAATCAATGGAAATATCCATCAAATAGAATCATTTTCGTAATGAAGAGGCTCCTATGCAATCAACATATGCCAGTGATAAAGGAGTGGAATTGGAAATAGCCCATCCTTTACCTGCAGCTCAGACTACATGCAGCCTTAATGATTGATCATAACAAATCTGTAAAGAAACAAACAAGACTTTTGAGTATTAAAACTCCCCAAGTAAGTGGAATACTATCTTTATTCCAAACTGAGCACTAGGAAAGTCAGAGGAATATTATTGTTTTGGGCTCTGATATTGTGCCAAAGTGTGTCATTGATAGTGAGAGAACTAAGTATAAAAATAACAAGACAATTGGTACTTCCCCATTGAACATTTAGTGAAGTTATTGAACCTAAGTTCAATATTAATTGTCCAAGTCACCAATCCCTTAGTCATTAGTTATGAAGTATAATGTGTTTATATGCAATCAGTTTAGTAAGATTGTGCTCTTTTGAAAATTCCTATCAAACGACTCAAATAAATGCTTTGACATTTAAAGAGTTAAATTTGAGTTCAATTGAATATTAGATGGCCTGAGGAAAATATGAAGGATTACAATGCTAACATCACTGTCCACATTTTGTAAAAGTTGTTCTTGACCACAAAACAGCAAATTACTTTTCTCAGCTCTCTAAACCAACCACACTCTTCATTCAAACCTAGTTTTTTTTCACTCTCAATATTTTCTATGACTAATCAACATCATAAAACTAAAAACAAAATAAAACAAATATGCCATTTTGTCAATTAAAGCAAATAGAGTTAATTCAGCAAAAAAAGAGAAATTGTTTTATAATTTGTCATTTAGATGATAGAAATTATTAAATCACCACCTGGTTTTTGGTGAGGTTATAAGTAGTTCACATTAACCTCCTAGAAGAGAATTAAGCGTTATCCCTTTCTAATGTCTATTGCATTCTAGCAAAGAATTATTAAAATAAAATACTTGTTAAAACCAGAATAAATAAATAGAATGATTGTTAAAGCAGTCTTTCTAATAAAGATGAGAAGTGAAAACTAGGGATAGGGGTAAGACCCAGGTATGGTACTGTATAGCCAGAAATATCCTGAGGCTTTTTCAAAATACCTCACCTATTAACCCTTCATCAGGACTCTAAACAAGTACACTAAGATGAGTCAGAATCAACTGGGATGTATGGAAAAGGCTGACAGTTGTGTATTTTGAAAAATTAGTTTACAACTTAGAAAGATCATTGTAAAGAAGCTCCTATGATTTGTAAAGATTTGCTCTTAGCTCACCTTTCAATTTTGTCCTAATTGAGACACTTTGCTAAGGTGGATTTCAGTCAGGATGGTAAGGGTTTGAAGAACATATAAACTTTAATCTTTCTCATTCTTCATTGTCTATAAACAGCAAATTCTTAACAATATTATAAAAAATTAGCAGTTCAAATGCACTAGTCAGCATGTTTGATGCTTTACAGTATTGTTTCACTGAATGGTCAAATATGTAATATGAGATAATATTTTTACCTTTTTATTTTATGGAAAATGAGTCTGAAGTTCAGAAAGGTAACAATATTCTTAAACACAAAAACTACTAAACTGAAAGTATTCCTCTCCAGATTTTTTTTATAGAGTCACAGAAATTTCTATAAGCTGCTGGAAAACAATAACATATATATGTGTGTGTGTATCTATATGTGTGTGCATTATATACATATATGTTAACAAGTATGAATTCATATGTAAGGACATTGAGTTGTGACATGTGACTTGTTTATGCCCGATGGCTCACAGCCTGAGTTACCACTTGAATACATTACATGAGAAGTATTGAATTTTGTGGAAGAAACATGATTATTTCATTGCTTGAGAGTAATACAATAGGTAGAGATTGGAAATAAATAAAGATATTGTTTCTCTTGCATTACTGAAAAACCTATTTTTCAAATATTAACTTTGTAAGATGGAATTTAGTAGGGCATTAATGTAGCTATTTTTTTTAACCATTGCTTATCCTTCACTTCAAATCTATTTATTTTCATTGTAATCACTCTAAACTTATTCCATGAATATTTACTGTGTGTCTGCTATGTGTGAAGCACTGTATTAGGCACTGGGAATCTTTATAAGAAGAACAGCTTCTGCTTTCAATTAACTTGCATTTTCAAGGAGCAGACTGAACAGTAAATTGTAGTAAAATATGTGTTAGGCTTGCATTGTGCCAATAAGAATATTGCCAATTTTGGATCATGAGTTTAACTGGTGCATTAAGTTAATTTTGAAATAATTTTGGTTGACAGAGTATTTTAATTGAACTGAAAGATGTTTTATTGTCATTATTTGGAATAAAGAGAATCAAAGTAGCAGTTTCAACATGCTGCAGTGCAGAAGATTTGCTCTAATAACTGCAGTAGAAGGTGATTAAGAGCCTTTGTTATTTAGCATAAGACAGACTAAGCAACAGGAAGTATAAGGTTTTTATATACTAAGATGAGTGAGACAACATAAAAAGCATATTTGGAGAAAAGAAACCAGGTGCTTTTGGGAATTATTAGGTTTGTGATGCAATATCAGGTTCAGATGGGTTGTCCAGTGAACATTTGGTTAATGAATTAAAAGTTAAGGAATCTCTAGATTAGTGATACAAATTTCAAAGCTGACTATTTTAAGTCATGGATGGACATGCATGAAAAGCAGAGAAGAAATGGGAATAAAGCAATAGAGGTCTAAAGGTTGAGTCAATAGAAAGAAGCAATGATTGAGGAAGAAGAGCTAGTAAAAATCATGTGGAATGAGCAGCCAGTGAAACAGGAGGATAGCTGAGAAAATGGCAAACCAGGCAACCAAGAAATTATTTCAAAATGGAGGGAGTGATAATCCATGTCAAATGCTGATGGCTGCCTTCAATAACATGGGGGCTTGCCCAAAGAATTCATGAGTAACCTTGACAAGAGCAGCTTCAATGCAGTGAGGTGAAAACTTGACTGGAGTGAGTTTGAGAGACTGGAAGCAAGAAATTGAAATAGAAAATATAGACAACATTTGTGTGCTCCATGTGTCCTTCCATTAAAATTTCAATGACGATAATGAGAATGATTTTAGTGGACTTATGATAGTGCACAATAACAGTGCAGGCATTTTTGCAATGGAAATAGCTAGATGGATACTGTCTACCCATTTGCAGATCTATTTTTTGTTCCATTGAGCTTATTATGACTCCCTAGTAATATTTCTCAAAATATGCATTTCACAATATTCTTACCAAAGTGAAAAATGTGTTTCATACATTTTTTGAGGGAAAAGTCCTGTAACCTTTCTTCACTATTTCATTATAGTAAATTTTGTATTTATTACTTTTCCACATAACATAATAATAATTTATCTTGAAGACATCATAGATTCAAAGTGACTAAGAGTATAGACTCTGGGGCTTACATCCCAGATCAAAATTTATTATCTCTGTGACCTGGATCAGGTTTGTGAATTTTCTCATTAGCAAATGAAATTAATTATAGGGCCTACCTCACAGTGTGGCTTCAGGGGTCAAAGGAGTTATCAGGGTTATACATTTTTTAAAAAAGCATAGAAAAGTACCTGTCATGTAATATGTTAATATTTACAATTTTTCAAAGTGGTGATACTTTACATAATAGATTGGGAAATGAATAACAAGTAGATTGTACTCTAAATATTTGAAATAATTTTAAATATTGTGCTTCAGAGATTGAGAAGTTCATTTTATGTACATTTTGAAATTACTTTGATAATTTTAAAATTAGATAACTAATATACTTGCAATTATAAATTAGTGTCCATCCCTGTGAGTTGGCAGAATGGAGTTTGTTTGAACTACTTCAAGGAATACTTGGGGAATTTTTTTTTAAGATTTATTTATTTATGCATACAAGCTGGGGCACAGGCCAGAGGAGTGGAGTGGTGAGAGGGTTCACCAGAGACAGAGTGGGGAGCAGAAAAGGCAGATGGACAGAAATACACTGCTGAGAGGAGCAGTGGGCGAGGCAGGAGAGTTCTGCCTCGCCATGTGGGAATCTGCCCCGCTGGGCGTGGAACCCGTGTTGCCGCTGCTGACAGCTCCACAGCGCAGTGCCTAACTGCTGCGCCACCAGGGGGGACTAATACTTGGGGAATTAAAGGATATACCCATACAAAATGTTTACCACAGAGCTTTGAATATAATAAGTGAAACCTTGTATATTATTGGTATTATTTCCTATTCTCCTTAATCTTAAATTTCTCTTTATGTGGCAGAACCTGCTAAGATACCCTTAGTACTGATATTTCCCTTTTTTCTTTTGTGAAAAGAACCTATTGAGTTTTAGTAGGCACACATCTTCCCAGGTAGAGAGTACATTTACCCTTATATCTGCAATTGAGTATGGTTATATGACCATATTCTTGAGTAAGAAATATGTGTTAAAACATGTAAGCACACACACACACACACACACACACACAATGTTATTTATGTTTCCTTTCTTTTTTTTTTAAAGATTTATTAATTTAAGCATGTGTGTTGGGGTGTAGGCCAGAGGTGTGTAGGGGGAAGGGGTGAGAGGATTCACCAGAGACAGAGTGGGGAACAGAAAAGGAGGAATGACTGAAATACACTGCTGAGGGAAGCAGCGGGCAAGAGAGGAGAGGTCTGCTGCACCATGTGGGTCATCTCCCTGGCCGGGATTGAACTTGTGCTGCAGTGACTCTGGATAGCTTCATAGTGCTGATACTTAACCCCTTGCACCACCAGGGAGGTCCTATATGTTTCATTTCTTTCCATCCCCAAACAACTGAGAAGTTGCTTTTTTCTTTCTTTTTGTCCTTTTCTATGAACTGTCATGATGGACCATACTGACCAGTAGCTGGAAGTCAGAATAGGCCAACACTCTAGCACAGTGGTTTATAAAATGTGATCCCCAGAATAGCAGCATCAGTCTATTCTCCCTAACATGTGAGAACTAGTTAGAAATGCAGATTCCCAAGTGTCATCCTAGACCTACTAAATCAGACATTCTAGGGGAGGATTTAGCAATCTGTCCTAACAAATCCTCTAGTAAATTCTGAAGCACGTGAAGTTTGAGAACTGCTTCCTTTGGGGGAAACAGAGCTGCAGGGTAAAAGAACCCTGAGTCTCTGGATGACTTCATAGAGTAGAAACACCTGCCCTCCATAGAGGCCTACTCTTACCTGGGAGAGAAATAGGTTTCTATTTTTCTTGAACCATTGAATTTTTGTGACCCTTTGTTGCAGCAGCTTAGCAGACAATCAGTTTAAAGCTATAGAGTACTTTTTGACTTCTCAATTTATAATGAGTCAACTTTAATGGAAAATAACAAGTGAAATTTTATGTGAATACATATTAATAATTAATCACTAATATTTATAGAAGACTGGTGAAACTGACTTTCAATTTACTGGACCTAATAATCAAAAAAATATACACACATACACACAATCATAAATTCACTCACAGACATTTATTACACGTAAACTTTTTAGTAAAAGAAATACATTTCTAAATGACGTCATCAACATGGTGGTGAACGGATGCTAGTATCAACTCTCCCGAAAGAGAAGCCGCTTATAAAGAGACATCAGCCAAACCCAGAGAAGATCCAGAAACGATGGATAAATCTAACACCCTCACGGGTGAGTAGGACCTGGAAAGAAGCTAAAAAGACTGAATAAGGAGAAGAAAGATCTACCAGGTCCCCTCCCCCCTCCCCTCAGCGCAAAACCAGACCAGGAGACCAAGACGAGAGGCAACTGAGGAGACCCAGAAAAAGAAAGGTAGGCAGCTTCCCTGGGCATGGCAGAGTGATAAACTCGAGACTGACACCAGCACTCCCCTCAGGCAGCAACCCTGGGAGAGGGCAGAGTGCACTAGGGAAGTTGGTGGGACATGGAACAAAGCCCCAGGCAGCCGCGGTGTGGCCCCTCCCCCCCCACACCTCCATTAAAGAGCCAGCACTCTAGCTCCCTGCTGGAACAGAACTCTGAAGTAGTGGTCTAACCACTCCTTCAGTAACTCTGGTAGTATCTAACCACTGGAGGAACTGTGGGAAGAGGGGAAAAAAAAAAGCTCCCAGCTGCGGGTGCGGGAGAAACTAAGGACAAAAGCAGCATGCTGTAGGGACTTCCTGTCCCACAGTGCAAGAGAGGGAGACCTCTTGAGGCAGCTCCACCTTGCTGCCCCGCCCCTGAGAACTACCACGGGAGGAGATCAGCTTCACAACCCACGGATAAAGATCTCAGGCTAGGCTGCCGAGACCGCCCTC
Organism: Scalopus aquaticus; assembly: GCA_004024925.1. Lineage (NCBI taxonomy): Eukaryota > Metazoa > Chordata > Mammalia > Eulipotyphla > Talpidae > Scalopus > Scalopus aquaticus. The sequence continues at coordinate 16,180 of PVIJ01013608.1, read as the reverse complement.
CAGGCATGGGAGAGGTGCAGAACAAAAGCCACTCACGCCCTCCAGCCGCGTGCGCCCGCCCATGCTTGGCTGCTGCCCGCCAGCAGCATGCGCGTGCCCCGCACCGCCTGCGCCCTCCAGCAGCGTGCGCGCGCCCTGCACTGCCTGCGCCCTCCAGCCACGCGCACCCTGCACTGCCTGCGCCTGCTGGCACCCCCCAGCCAGGGTTCTTGGAACTGAGTGGAGATAGCTCTAGGAACACCAACCACCACCACCACCACCAGGGGCGTGGCTTAACAGGGCCAGAATCAGTTAGATCACCACTCCCCGACATCCAAGAAGGAGAACCCAAAGAGATGCCTGCCAACACCAGTGCCACAATCTCCCAACACTTATAACAAATCAGAAGACAAATAGGGAGAAGGAAAAATATAAACAACCAAGCAAGCCCTCAGGGAAAGGACACGGAACAAAAAGAAAATCAAGTACCAAAACCCATCAACAACGACATGGAAGAACTTCTCTCTCTGTCAGATAAAGAATTTAGAATCATGATCAAGGAAATCATGATAAAGGAAAAGAAAGAAATGGAAAAAACAATTAATGATCTGAAGAACAAAATCGAGACCCTGAAGAAGGAAAATAAGAGCTTAAAGGAAGAACTAAAGATCTCCAGGAACAGCGATAAAAGCAGAATCGATAAAATGGAAGACTGCATTAGCGATCTCGAAGATACAAATATTAAAAGATCCAAAAGGGAAAAGGAAATTGAAGCATGAAGAGAAAAGAATGAAAAAACAATTCAAGATCTATCTGACACCATGAAAAAAGGAAACATAAGAGTAATAGGAATTCCAGAAGGAAAGGAGAGGGACCAAGGAGCAGAGAAACTATTCAAGGAGGTAATAGAAGAAAATTTCCCAAGTATGAACTTTTCCGGCATACAAGAAGCAAGATTTCCAAATCACCATGATCCCAGACGACCCACACCTAGACATATCATAGTTAAACTCACACAAATACAGGACAAGGAAAAAATATTGAAGGTGGCAAGGGGGAGGAAACAAATAACTTATAAAGGAAAACCAATCAGGATGACATCAGACTTCTCTGAAGAAACGGGAAGGGCAAGGAGAGGATGGAGAGACATATTCAACAAACTCCAAGACAAAAAATTCCAACATAGAATACTTTATCCTGCAAAGCTCTCTTTCCTCTATGAAGAAAGGATAAGGATCTTCCCAGACAAACAGAGTCTCCAGAAATTCGTCATGACTAAACCCCCACTACAAACAATACTACAAGAATACTAAAACCAAAACCGACAAAGGAATGAAAAAGAAAATCCAGAAATTCGTCATGACTAAACCCCCACTACAAACAATACTACAAGAATACTAAAACCAAAACCGACAAAGGAATGAAAAAGACTAGAATAAGACACGGAATAAAACCACAAAAAGACCAACAAAATGGCCAATATAGTAGCTAACATATCAATACTAACCCTAAATTTAAACGGACTCAACTCATCAATAAAAAGGCACAGAGTAGTGAAATGGATCAAAAAACAGAACCCAACTCTCTGCTGTCTACAGGAAACACATTTAGCCACAAAAGGTAAACACAGACTGAAAGTAAAAGGCTGGAAAACAATCCTACCAGCAAATGGACGTAAAAAGAAGGTAGGGACAGCTATACTTATATCAGATAAAATAGACTTCAAACTAAAAAAGGTAAAAAGAGACATAGATGGTCACTACATCATGATAAAGGGGAAAATACAGCAAGATGATATAACCCTCATCAACATATACTCCCCAAATGAAGGAGCACCAAAATATATAAGACAATTATTATCAACTCTGAAAACAGATTAGGGAGAATACATATATAGTAGGAGACTTCAACACTCCATTATCACAAATGGACAGATCAATGAAGCAACAAATAAACAAGGACATTAAAGCTCTAAACAAAGACCTAGACCACATGGGCTTAACAGATATATAAAGGGCACTGTACCCACCAAAAACTGATTACACATTCTTCTCAAGTGCACACGGATCATACTCCAGGATTGATCACATACTAGGTCACAGAGCAAACCTCAACACATACACAAAGATTAAAATCATATCTACTATCTTCTCCGATCATAAAGCCATCAAACTAGAAATGAACCATGAAAAGAAAAAAAGGAATCTCTTTACATCATGGAGACTGAAACCCACACTGCTCGAAGACCACTGGACTAATGAGGAGATCAAAGAAGAAATTAAAAAAATCCTAGAAATGAATGACAAAGAAGACACAACTTTTCAGAATGTTTGGGACACAGCAAAAGCAGTATTAAGAGGGAAATACATAGCAATACAGGCTCACATCAAGAAACAAGAAACAACTCAAAGAAACAATCTAATCTCCCACCTCAAAGAACTAGAAAAGGAACAACAGAAAAATCCAAAGGCCAGTACAAGAAAGGAAATAATAAAAATCAAAGAAGAAATAAATGAAATGG